>JBBPPE010000033.1:0-39714 GCA_038091835.1 Leccinum ochraceum
CTACACTAGTCATGCCGAGCACGTATTATACGGACAGGCCTGTCTGCTGTAGTCATACCGAGCACGTATCATACGAACAGGCCTGTCGACTAGAGTCATGCCGAACTCGTATGATACGGACAGGCCTGTCTAAATTAGTCATACAGAGCACGCATCATACGAACAGGCCTGTCTACTAGAGTTATGCTGAACGCGTATGATACGGACGGGCCTGTCTACACTAGTCATGCCGAGCACGTATTATATGGACAGGCCTGTCTGCTGTAGTCATACCGAGCACGTATCATACGGACGAGCCTGTCTACACTAGTCATACCGAGCACGTATCATACGAACAGGCCTGTCGACTAGAGTCATGCCGAACTCGTATGATACGGACAGGCCTGTCTAAACTAGTCATACAGAGCACGCATCATACGAACAGGCCTGTCTACTAGAGTTATTCTGAACGCGTATGATACGGACGGGCCTGTCTACACTAGTCATGCCGAGCACGTATTATACGGACAGGCCTGTCTGCTGTAGTCATACCGAGCACGTATCATACGGACGAGCCTGTCTAAACTAGTCATACCGAGCACGTATCAAACGAACAGGCCTGTCTAAACTAGTCATACAGAGCACGCATCATGCGAACAGGCCTGTCTACTAGAGTCATGCCGAACGCGTATGATACGGACGGGCCTGTCTACACTAGTCATGCCGAGCACGTATTATACGGACAGGCCTGTCTGCTGTAGTCATACCGAGCACGTATCATACGAACAGGCCTGTCGACTAGAGTCATGCCGAACTCGTATGATACGGACGGGCCTGTCTACACTAGTCATACAGAGCACGCATCATACGAACAGGCCTGTCTACTAGAGTTATGCTGAACGCGTATGATACGGACGGGCCTGTCTACACTAGTCATGCCGAGCACGTATTATACGGACAGGCCTGTCTGCTGTAGTCATACCGAGCACGTATCATACGAACAGGCCTGTCGACTAGAGTCATGCCGAACGCGTATGATACGGACGGGCCTGTCTACACTAGTCATGCCGAGCACGTATTATACGCACAGGCCTGTCTATTCGAACACGTATGATACGGACAGGCTTGTCTACTGTCGTCATACCGAGCACGTATTATACGGACAGGCCTGTCTGCTATAGTCATACCGAGAACGTATTATACGGACAGGCCTGTCTACACGAGTCATGCCGAGCACGTATTATACGGACAGGCCTGTCTATTCGAACACGTATGATACGGACAGGCTTGTCTACTGTAGTCATATCGAGCACGTAGGATACGAACAGGCCTGTCTACACTAGTCATACAGAGCACGTATCATACGAACAGGCCTGTCTGCACTAGTCATGCCGAGCACGTATTATATGGACAGGCCTGTCTGCTATAGTCATACCGAGCACGTATCATACTAACAGGCCTGTCTAGTAGAGTCATGCCGAACACGTATGATGGGGACAGGCCTGTCTGCTATAGTCATACCGAGCACGTATGATGGGGACAGGCCCGTCTACCACAGTCATACTACCGAGCACGTATCATACGAACAGGCCAGCAAGTCTGATTCGAACAGGCCTGTATAGTACTGGAGTAATATTCCAGTAGACAGGCCTGCTTGTATCATACTTGCTTTAGCGCTCGGCATTCTCGGGACATATCGATGTAAACAGTACATGCTAGGGATAACTCCAGGTCAGGTATTCGGCGTCATTGGAAGACAAATACCCTACGGTAGTGCGTTAGTGCTCGGCATTCTCAGGAGACAGATCGATGCAAATAGTAATGCCAGGGATCACTCTAGGTCATGTGTACGGAGAGTAAAGTACTGGTTCGTTATGAGTCTCGGTAGACTGGCTTTGGTGCTCGGACGGTCAGGCCTGTCTACTAACTAGCGTCATCCCGAGCACTGATGACACCGACAGGCCTGTCAACAGACTTGGATACCGAGCAAGTATGATACGAACAGGCCTGTCTAATACCTATTCTAGTAGACAGGCCTGTTCGTATCATACTTGCTTTAGTGCTCGGCATTCTCGGGAGACAGATCGATGCAAATAGTAAATCCTAGGGGTCACTCTAGGTCAGGTGTTCGGCTTCACTTGAGATAGGGGCGAGTATACAATCAACGTTGTCTGTTATAAATGAATAATGCCACAATATGAATGGGTTACAGAGCTCAAAGGGAAGTGAATGCGAACATCTTGCTTTTTGAATGAACGAGTTGAAGGGCATCCCCTTCGACTGAGAATCCCACCTATCCCTTAGAATACCTACAGGCTCATCTCCCGAGAGTCATACCGAGCTCGCAGCATACTGGTGACACCTACCGATGCCGAGCTCGCAGGATAAATACCACCAACTGAGGGTGACATCTCCGGCTTAGACAAAGGATAGGACCACCTCCCGAGAGTGTCCATTAGCCCTTTAATATATGGTGAGCGACTTGAGATAAAGGCGAGTATACAATAAACGTCTAAACGAATAACTTGAGGTGAAATATGAAGGGGCTGCCGAGAGCAAGGGGAAGCGAATGCGAACATCTTGCTTCTTGAATATCACGCTTACCCCTTAGAATACTTACAGGCCCATCTCCCGAGAGTCATACCGAGCTCGCAGCAATGCGGGTGGTCCCTTCTACTACTTGCCGATGCCGAGCTGGCAGGATACATACCATAGACTGAGGGTGACATATCCGGCATAGACAGAGGATAGGACCACCTCCAGAGAGTGTCCATAAGCCCTTTAATATATGGTGAGCGACTTGAGATAAAGGCGAGTATACAATAAACGTCTAAATGAATAACTTGAGGTGACATATGAAGGGGCTGCCGAGAGCAAGGGGAAGCGAATGCGAACATCTTGCTTCTTGAATATCACGCTTACCCCTTAGAATACTTACAGGCCCATCTCCCGAGAGTCATACTGAGCTCGCAGCAATGCGGGTGGTCCCTTCTACTACCTGCCGATGCCGAGCTCGCAGGATACATACCATAGACTGCGGGTGACATCTCCGGCGTAGACAGAGGATATGACCACCTCCCGAGAGTGTCCATAAGCCCTGTAATATATGGTGAGCGACTTTAGATAAAGGCGAGTATACAATAAACGTCTAAATGAATAACTTGAGGTGAAATATTCACGGGCTGCCGAGCGCAAGGGGAGGCGAATGCGAACATCTTGCTTTTTGAATTAACAAGTTGAAGGGCCATCCCCTTCGACTGAGAGTCACGCCGACCGCTTAGAATACTTACAGGCCCATCTCCCGAGAGTCATACCCAGCTCGCAGCATACGGGAGCACCCTTCGACTGCTGGTGATACCGACCGATGCCGAGCTCGCAGGATACATACCTTAGACTGAGGGTGAAACCTACGGCTTAGACAAATGATGGGACCACCTCCCGAAAGCATCCATCAGTCCTTGAATATATGGTGAGCGACTTGAGATAAAGGCGAGTATACAATAAACGTCGTCCCTTCTAAATGAATAACCTGAGGTTAAATATGAAGGGGTTGCCGAGAGCAAGGGGAAGCGAATGCCAACATCTTGCGTTTTGAATGAACAAGTTGAAGGGCCATCCCCTTCGACTGAGAGTGACAAATGATGGGACCACCTCCCCGAGAGTATCCATCAGTCCTTGAATATATGGTGAGCGACTTCAGATAAAGGCGAGTATACAATAAACGTCGCCCCCTCTAATCGGATGATTGCAGTTCGAATGTAAGGACCACGTTCCGAGAGTGCCTCCTTTGCCAGAGCTGCCGTCGGGTCCCGGTCTCGGAAACCCCCGGGACTCATGTTCAGCCGAACTGGTCCGAGATGAGGCTAGGTCTCAAAAATAAAACGAACCGACGAGGGTCTGGACAAATATTTGGGTCGGCAGTCGTCGGCACAGTGACTCGGACTTCCATTTAACAGTCGAGATAGTGGCAATTGAATATTCGTTTTCCGCACCTCATGTCTCAACAATCCCTCGATACCTGCGTTCCTGAGGAATGGGCACTGTCTCTTGTCGATGTATTTGCTCAGTATATGGTCTCTAGGTTCAACGCCTCGGTCTCATCAGCTACCGACCACAGCTTTACCTCAACTGCGAGTGCTCGGCTGACGGTCCCAGCTCTCTGCGAAGCCGACAGAATGGTAAGAATTATGTTGGAAGCATACCGAAACAAGGGTAGGCCTTCTGAATTCTCAAGCTGTGTCGACGTGATCCTCACTTTGTTGCTAGTAGTGATTGACAACATCGATATCATTCGCCTCGGGGAGAAGGTCAACAGCAATAATAAGCAGAAAATGAAAGGCAAGATCCCAGATGAAATTGACGGTGATCTCAAATGTGTATGTGGAGCATTGGAGCTGGAGACCAAGCCATCTGTCGTCACCGACCGCTCCGGCTATATACTCTTGTGGTATCTACCAGGGCTAGTCAGCGATCCGAATCAGGTGAGTAATATTCAACCTTCGAGAATGAAAGCTGATTCGAAATAAGAAATATATTTGGAACCAATTGTCCGTACTGGCTGGCCCGCTTTCCCGAAGCATCTCGACTGCCCCAGGGGGAAGTTGGAGAGCTTCGGACGCTTTCTTCAGACCAGGGGCTGAACTTCGGGGAGCCATCAATTTATCTCCTGCGTGGTTTCAACAGGGCCGAAATGTCAGTAACATAGAGATCCTTGCAAATGACGTCGTTGATCCAAATGATTTCTAACAGGGTACCGACTTCGAGCCCCAGGTTTCGGCTCTCTTGAAATCTGGCCGAGAAAGCATACATACTAGGTGCTGGTTGTCGGCAATGAAGGACCACGCCGCTATGCTCACCGCATGCCTTGCGGTCATGCATCCAGACATGTATGTTACTGGTCGGGAAGCCATGTTAAAGCTCGGCCGATGGACGGAGCACAGAGAGCAGGCAGACATGAAGTCGACTCTTCCGTTATGGCCATCGATTTTCAGCGTCGTCTCAGTTATGGTCAACCGTATGAGCCCCCTGCACAACGACATGAACGGCAAACCTCAATTGTTTGACCTGCTAGTCACCGTCGGTGACTATGACGATCTCGACATGGTCATTCCAACGATCTCCCGGAGCTTCCGGTACACACCCGGCACAGCGATGGCATTCTCGGGCCGATTGCTTGAGCATGGTGTTCGGCAAGTAGGAGGCAATCGGGCCGTGCTCTCGTTTTATATGCGAGATAACGTCCATGAGTTTGTGGATGTCGCTCGCAGCAACTATATGGAGTACAGTAAGGTGGGCCGGACATGTATTTAAAGGGTGGAAACATAGAGCAATATCTCGAAGTACATAGAAGAAAGGTTTATGGAATATAAAGGGTGGAAACATAGAGCAATATCTCGAAGTACATAGAAGAAACTTGGTTTATGGAATATACTAAATCTAAGGAGCCTCTGGGTTCAACTGAGTAAGAGATTGTACTTGCTGCCAGGCTTCCAGCATCTCCCCTTCAGTCTCTTTCAACTGGTTCAGGCTTCTTTGGAGCTCGGCATGGAAACCATCCGTCAGGATAGAGCATGGGAAGTTGACATTCTCGTGCAATGGCGATCCAAGCCGAGGCCACATCCCCTGATTTCCTTCGGTCATCGTGATGATCAGAGTTCAAGAATCACTCACATTGAAGTAGTCGAACGCTCGTTTGAAGGTCTTGCTCGGCGAGTGGAGTTCTTCGTAAATATCATATTCCCTAAGTGGGTACAACCACCACGTATTATCCATCCCGAATGACGGCCAAGAGTTGTTGTGTTGCCAAAACGGCAGCAAGGTCCGGAACGAATCCAGGGAGTCCCGATTCAAACGTTCGGCCTTCTGAATGACCATTGCCAGTTCTCGATGATCTCTCGCATTGATCAGTTCAGTCCAACCCCGAGCGACGGGGGCCTGAACAGTTTGCCGACCTGCATATGCCGAAATGAGCCATCCTGCGCATTCCTGGAGTTCGGACACCATTAGATCGATGTGTAGAGAGGCAGTAGATTGGACTTACGATATCCAACCACATATTTCGGTACCAGTACATTGGCCATCTCTCGGGCTCACAATCGCGCAAGACCCCGACAGCTATGTCGAGCCGAATGGAATAATAGAACAGCATCATGTGGTACCAGCTCTGGGTTAGAGTGAGGAAATCGAACTGGTAAGGCTCGTCCATTCAGTAGTGGTGGACCGAGGTAAATGTGGTGACTATGTATGGTGCTATGATTCAGCTCTTTTATACGCGTAACCTTCGGCCCACAATGGCCAAATCGGGAAGACAGGACAATAGATAGCACACATTTGTAAGTACAATAAACTATGACCCACAATTCGCCACATCGGCAATTCTGAACCGAATATTCCTAGCAAACAATGAGACTGCTCCAATCTATGCTCCGCTTTCTAGCAGCCCGAACCATATCACATTGGGTGTTATGACTAGTCTATGCTCCTCTGTCCAGAAGCCCGAAACTTATCCCACTCGGTATTACAACGATCCCGAAGGCGAGCATATGTAGCTTTCTGCCTGGCGGCATAGCAAGCTTCACCTCGGTGACCTTTCATAGTGCTTCGGCTGGCCAGCTGTTCCCACATCCGAGCTTTCTGTTGGAAGAAATCGGCAGTCCATTGGAACTCGGCCATCAGCAGTTCTTCTTCTTCCCGTCTCCGGTCCATTGTAGCCTTAGCTCTTAGCCAATGTACTCGATAAACTTTGAATTCCATATCAATGTTAAGTCCTACGAAGCGACCGAAACTTACATTCAGACATCCAATCATTCATATCGGTGTCTCTCGGGATATCCATGGTCCAGAACCAAGCCAGCGAAGCGTTTTGATGGTCTCGAGCATTCGGCATCACAACCGCAGTACTCACCTTCAGGTCCTCGTTCCTCAGCTCCTCATACCTTGCTAACAATTCTTCATCGGCACCAAGTTTTACCATAGCTGTGCGGCACGTCCGATATGTTGTGGAATGCCGAGTCAGAATAGCGTCAGCTGCATTCACCTTTCCCCATGCCCTAGTACTGCGAGCTTGGCTTTTTGCGTGGCGCACTTCGGTCCGGAATAAGACAGCTTTGTCTGCTAATGCCAACCTGACCTCATGCAGGGCATCATTTGCCTGCCCAACCCGAAGCCTTAGCTCCAAGGATACCAGTGTTTCGGCACCTAAGTCTTTGCATCTTTCGATGCCGAGATTCGATGGTAACGGCAAAGAAGCTTGTTCGGGGCGTTGATCCATGAACTCATTTACTTCCTCCATATTGTCGGCTTGATGGTCCCGGTCCAAAGAGTCAGTTTGCCTATCATCGTTGTATGCTTCTGTCAGATACGCCGGAGCTTCAGCAAAAAATCCAGAGATTTCGGCAGACAGCTTGTCAGCACGGCGGACCACAGCTAGCTTCTGTAATTCGGTTGAGCGACCTCCGATCCCTCGTACATCACGGCCGAGAGCGGTCTGAGCTTGCTGAATCTTTAAGCCCTTTGCAATCCACGTTGTAGCTCCTCTTTGGACATCTCCGATCTTCGCCATACTCTCCAAAATGCCGAGCTCCACGGCCTGTAGCGTTGGAGCTTCAGGGCAAATTAATATATAATCAGAGGCCAAGTCCAATTGAAGCATACCCTTCTTCAATCTAACTTCATAAATGTCCATCTGAGTGGGATCAATGTGACGACCGTCCTTGGCTTCTTTCTCCTGCCCGAGCCATTTTTGTTTCTCGGCATTAGGAACTCCGTCATCCAGGTCATAGAATTTGGACCGAGCTATGTCAAAAGATTTCCGTGCTTCGGTAACCTTTCGGGAAAGAGACTTAGCTGCTCATGCAATGCGTCAATATATGTGGGGATCAGAAAAACAAGGTAGACCACTAACTCATTCGGACCATCTTCACGAAGTTGGAGTCATTCATTTGAAAGTCAAGAAGTTCCTGACGACCTGGAGACGACATTCCCCGAGTCGAACCCGATACGATGTTCAGTACCGACCACAGAGTTTCAATGATCTCCCCATCAACCCATCCGGCACCAGCAATGAATAGGGGTGCATAGCGAGGAAAGCAGGACGGCTGGTGACCATGAACATGCCAAATGCCGATTCCAGGAACAATGTCTAAGTCCTTCGGAATGTCAATCAGCTGACTGTTTCCGACCCGATAACGGAGTTTCTTCATGTATGCGCAATTCACATCGTAGAAGCTGATCACCCGAGAAATGCCTTCCATGTTGTGTTTCAGAGCATTTGTCAACGAATAGTCCATGTTCACCTGTCTGGTCCGAATGAGCTGGGTAATCAAATCATTGGCAGTCCTCATACCTTTCACCCTTTTGAAAGTCTACCACCGAATGAGGGACGAAGCACCCATGCCGAGCACAGGCCGTCGCACCGATCCCAGTAGCCTTTAGCCTTCCGTGGCTTGCGTTGGCCTGGTTAACAGCTCGATGATTATTGCAGGTTGACCTCTATGCCTAATGTCAAACTGAAATTGCCGAATCTGCCGAATACCTACCTCCAGAGGATGATCTGTCACTTTGAGGTATTGATTGTACTCTTGCCGAGCGACCATATACCCGAGCCCATCCATCAGCCAAACCTGGTCCTCGGGATTTCTATCATACAAGTGTTCGGCCTTAAAATTTCCGTCCATGACGAAAGTTCGGGAGTATTTCCAACTATCGGAAAGTCGTTGTAACTTAATTGGTCAACTCTAGTCAAGGGAGTGAAGCTCACTCAGAAAGTTCTTCATCTGATACATTAACGTTGATCCCTGGTTGAGGACATGCAGGGCAAAACAACGCGAGCTCACCCTTCTCGGCCTCCCGAGAGCGGTGACCGAATCCGTTCCATTTCAGTAACTTAAGTAGCCTCCATTGTCGGGCGACTCGGAGCAACTCAGGATATCGGTCCTGAAACCATGTCAGTAAGTCATAAAATAGCATCAATACACATACTGGAACGAGTTGGGGAAACACATTAGAAGTCACTCTTCGGAGCTTACTGTAATAATTCATAGCCGATGTTCCGCATTCCAGATTGTCTCGAATGAAATCATCCAAGACTTGAAACGTGAAAGCTGTCCGCATCGTTTTCAAGGTTGCCGGAAATAGGCGGCATTGGAGGAGTTGAAGGTATTCGGGAGGGGATCCAGGACACGT
The DNA here is from genome assembly GCA_038091835.1 of Leccinum ochraceum. Taxonomy (NCBI): domain Eukaryota; kingdom Fungi; phylum Basidiomycota; class Agaricomycetes; order Boletales; family Boletaceae; genus Leccinum; species Leccinum ochraceum. The sequence continues at coordinate 9,163 of JBBPPE010000033.1, forward strand.
GCAAAAATTCACAGTGACAAAGTGTATCCCCGAAACGTCGACGACGGTAAGGTAATCGGCCCCGGAAGGTGGCTTCAAATGTGGGGGATGGTCCTCCGGTTCGATGTCCTCCCATGCATCATCATCCATGGGAATTGGATGATGTTCTGCCTCCGAACATCGTCGCTGACCTGACCTCTCTGGCGGGCAGCAATCCCCGCCATGTCCGAGGTCCAATTCGAAGCCAGTCTGTCAAATCAGATGTTTAAACATTCGGTCGTACTATCGGGCATTTCATTGACTTACCATGAATAATGCCGAATCTTCGAAAAATGTTCCCGTCCATTGCTCAATCCTATGGAATGGACTCCTCTTGTGCTCTTTCCTGCAGCAATGGGTGCAGTATAATGGCTGACCGAAACACCCCGAGCATCGATATGTGCCATCCTTTTCGCAGACAGAGCATTTCCTAGGATCCTGGGGGGCCTCCATCTCCAATAAGGCCTGTAGGAATTCATCCCTGTGCTCATACCATTTACGTAGATACTCATTCGATGACTATCTGACCTTGAGTATTATGCACCATAAACTTGAGTACACTCACATTCTTTGTTTTGAGTCGGATCGGTTGGATCACTTGCTGACCTTCATCAATGCTATGAATTTGTCAAGATAATTGATCCCGCTATTGTGAAGATCCATACCTGTCAACATAGAATGCATTCGGTGCCAAATTGGATTTGCTCGGAGTGGGATGATAAGTTCTGGACTTAGTAGGAGTTCCATGGCTGGCTTGGAATTGGGACACTGGTGTCTTCTCGTTATCCAGCTTCACCTGCGTAAGTTTGCTCCCCCTTGTTGTATTCTTCATCACCCACGTAGTACGAGTAACATTGCCGGAATTGATCTTGCGCTTGGCCATGGTCAAACAACCGTCGTGCGCACTGAAATCAACAAGTATATCTTACTGATATCAGTGCAATCAGTAATATGCAAGGCGGACTTCAGTTTGTGTGATTCCTAGACATTGGATCTGACCCTTGGATACTTACGTCAATGCCAACATTCCGTGATTCTGTTACCAAAGACTGGTTCGGCTAATGTCGGATATCCATCAAATGGTTACATTGGACATCATAAATCCATATTCGGTCTGACAACCAAAACATCCTCAGACCCATATAGCTAGTCTTGCCCTCGGCTAGTGAGGCACGCCCTCGGGTAATATCTCGGATCAGCTAGCAATCTTGCGCCGATGAAATGAGACGTAATTGGGAACTGGTCCCATACATGGATTGCTCAAGTGAGGAGTTTTCAGCTTGTTCGAATATTCCGCCATCTGATTCAAAATGTCTGACGCTGAGGAAGGATTGTCCAATGGAGAATTTTTGGATATCTATGATGGTTCGGAAGAAGATGAGGAGGAAGATGCCAGGGAACTCGATGAAGAAGAAGAAGATCCCGAAGACGGTGGATCTAGCGAGCTCGATGACGATGACGATGACGATGACATGCCTGAGGATCCTCCTGAAGATGCACCGGGCCCTTCCTCTGCGCAGCCTAGCAATAGGGATGAGGAAGTTCCAGGAATCTCCAATCTCGTCGTGCTGGCTCTGAAAGCAGGATACCCATCATGGACGGCCGAGAGGGGGAACAAAAGGAAACAGGTCTGGAGGGACCTACTGAAGCAGCTCCGAGGCTTCCCAGAGAACAGGTTCCTCCTACAAAGCGAGTGGGATCTCCGAGGAGAGGTATGTGATAGCAAAATCTATTTACGTCAAACATCTTCTTAAAGTCTACCTCAGGCGTACTTGCGATGGATGCGAAGGTACAACCGAAAAATGCCGAAGAAAGCAGGCTTCTTTGCCGGGCCGAAATGGACAGTTCGGAACGTGGTCAAACATTTGAAAGAGGCACGAATCAACGAGATTTTACAGACAGAATACGGGGTCACAATGGGTAGCCGAGGAATGCTTGGACGCTACCAGGATGCGTTAACCGCAGCCGTGAAGGAGCTGAGCCGAGAGGAGAAACATGAGATGAAGAAGCTCGCTGTAGAGTGGAACGAGACAGCCGAGCCAGATTCGGTCAAGGCACGGTACATGTCCAAGCTATTGTCTGACATGTTGGACAGTTACTGAAAGCTATTGTATAGGTTTGCGACCCGAGGACTGGGACCAGTAATGAGGCAATTCGCTAAGCAAATGTGGAAGAGGGGAGGTATCCGATTGGTGGTGTTGACAGGGTACAAAGACGAGGCAAATGATTGGTTGACTACTTGGTATGTGGCCGAGATTATGATGAACTGAACAGGATTTACTGGCTCCAGCTTTGATTTCAACCGCGAGATAGAGAATGGACCTACTTTCGAAGATGCTAAGACCCTGCAAGGCCCCTGGGATCGGTACATTCGCCGATCTTTTCGGAATGATGCCGACTCGGATGCGAATTCAGACGACGATGAAGCCGAGAAGATAGCCGTCGGACCGAGGCCTCATAAGCCCAGCAAGAACCTGGACATTGAGAGTGCCTTGCTATCGGTTGTCCGTGACGATGGAGGTATATGGGTTCCCGATTTGTTCGGACGGAATCGTTTGGATCTTCAGGCGTTGGTTCGGGCATATCTCACAGCCCATTACAGTTGGTCTGTCGTTGCTCGGGCGTGATCAAATATCTAACCATTTCTCTAGGGAAAGTCTGCCGGAATCAGAAGACCTCGGTACCATTCAGAAGGCTAGCTGAATTTCAAGACAGATTGTTTTTGCCGAAACATCTGCCCGACGGATTCACATTTTCAGGTGATCCCAGCCATATGAAAATCAGCGAAGCCAAAACGTTTTTGCAGTTCATCCGTGATCGGCAGAAGACGTCTCCGAATGACGTTTTCGCTTTTCAACATAGGATAAGCCGAGAAGGGAATCTGGAGGATGCTGAGGAGGTTACAGATGAGACTGATTCGGATGCTCCAGCTCCGAGAGGCAAGGCCAAATCAAACTCTGGGAAATCAGGACAGTCAACCGGGATCCAGCCATCTCGGCCTGTGCATTTGCCGAAAGCCTATGGTAACATACCTAGGAATCCAAAAGATAAGGATGCCGACGATGACGACGCGGAGGTTGCACCTGTTTCAGACCAAGGCAGACCGAATGGCGCAGTTCCGAGAGCTCGGAGAGGTGCTGCTACCCCTGAGCCCAATAGGCCCAGAGTCGAAAATGAACTACCGAGGTTTATAGAAGAAGACAGTACTGGTCCCCAGGGGGAAAAGAGGAGCAAGTCTAGGAAAGGCAAGGAAGTCGTCCGACCTAAAGCCGCGGAGGGAGGTCGGCTGGCGACACGTAATGTCCCGTTGCCAGGTAAATTTTCCTCTAACACGAACCGAAGATCGAGCACTCAATAGACCCAGGTGAGGATGGCCGAACGCCTGAGGGCGATACCTCGAATGGGGGGGCCAAGGCAAGCAATGTCGACCAGAGGCAAAGGTCGGCGAACGTAGGGCCACCAATTGGAGGTAAGTGTCTCACATTTATATTTGGCAAAGTTATCTTATTACTGTTGCTCTAGACAAACGGCCAAGCAAACGGCCAATTGCTCAGTCAGAAGATACACCCTTGGCGAGAGAGACTTCGGGACCCTCGGACATAGTAGGTCCAGGAGGTGAGTGCCATTCCATACAATTCGCTCACATCAATTATACAAGACCATTTCCCGAAGGCAAAAAGGCACCGGCACCATCGAAAGAGAGGCCAAGGCCCAGTCAAATTTCAGCACCTGTATTGAAGGTCGGGCCGCCCATAGGAGGTAGGTCTAACTTCAACTACTCACAGAATATCTCTCAACGGCAGAGCACAACAGCGAAACGCAGCAAGGAAGTCAGCAAACCGAATTCATTGCCGAAACACAACTCGGCATCTAGGGATAAGGTCAAGACGACCCCTGTAAGTTTAAGATTTATTGGATCGATAAGGACTTGTTTGATGGGGTTCTATTTAGATTCAGACGGGGACCAACCTTGCAGAACTTGGTAGTGACGATGAACCAACTCACAGAGCCTACAAAGAGGTCCCGATAGTGAAAGGTACTGCATCTCGGTCGAAGATTGCATCGGCAGGCCATACTGTCGAGGGACTACCCCCAGTCCCTCTGAAATCGGCATTGAAGAGTTCGAACTCGAGGCGAACCGACGAATTGGGAGGAAGACTTGGAACTCTCGGTATCGGTACTCCCTATGCTCGATGTCCATCCATACTAATATGAAAGACAGCCAATACCAAACCGAGGAATCCTCATCAATCGAACAGTTCCCATCAAGGGCAATCCTCTCGGCCAACTACCGACCGAGAATCCAATGGCTCCCCTCCAACCAGATCGCGTCCGACACCCGACGAGGAGACTCGTAAGGTCCTTCGAGCTCTCGGCATGTACTGTACTCAAATTCATCATTTCTAGACGACTTGGCATTGTTGACTCCACGCCGATCCAATCGAGAGCGAAGAGCTCCTGCTCGAGTCGATGACGAACTGCCGAATCCTAAGCGCCAAGCTTCCAGCGCTCCTCTGACTGGGCAATTCAAGGCCAAAAGGGCCAGGTTGGATTAGTGAGCCCGCAATTTCTGCATTGATTATAGGTTCTGACTCATTTTGTATCGTTACTCATACATAGGTGCATTTCGTCGGTATTGTACATAGGTAAATTTCGTCGGTATTGTAAATAGACAGAATATACACTGCGATGCTTGTTATCTCGGCCGAGGCATCCTATTCTTCCATAGGATCCTCGGTCGCTTCGGTCTCTGTTCGATCCAATGGTCAGAAATTTGAAAGAAAAAAAAAGTGTGCTGACGTACGCTGGATACCTTGATCGATCTGGAGAAGGGGTGGGTGAAGCGAGCCTACAATGAAGCTATCGGTCCTTGCTGCCGATGTCTCCTCGACGACTAACTCAACGACCGGGCTCGCCCTAGCAACCGTCTCGCCCACTGGTGTCTCCTCCTCGACCCTAGCAACCGTCTCGCCCACTGGTGTCTCCTCCTCGACCCTAGCAACAGTCTCGCCGAGTTCGGGCAGAGACACGAAGATGTTGGGCACCGAGTTGGTGGTTACCAAGGGGCTGATGGATGCCCTGGATTGTGGTGGAGAGCCAGCTGGGCATGCGGGGGCGAGGAGGGCCGAACTTGCTTGAGAGGGGGCTGTTGAAAGCGGCGATGGATCGAGAGAGGAGGGTGGGACGCTACCGGAGGGTGGGAGGGAGGGACAGCTAGCCTCCGCCGAGGGTCGGCTCGAATTCTCGGCGGTGGAAGCCTGGTTGGCCTGGAGGTGTGGTCGCTCAAAAGGATAGAGGATGTGAGAAAGGGCAGGGCGTACCCCCGTCCCCTGGACACGTCGAAGCTCGGTAATCAACTCCTGAATCAAATTTCCTATGGTTAACTGCCCATCCTCCAACGCGATTAACCGGTCTTCGATGCTCTTCACTCCCGGTATATTTGAGGCCATGGCATTCGCCGAGGAGGGGGGAACCTTGGAGGACCCAGCAATGGGTTTTTTCGTGATCCACACGCCTTCAAATGCTGGTAGAATAATTAGTATTGACGACACTCTTCCTCGAAATGACTTACTCTGCTTCTTGCGAGTTTGTTTCTCGGCCGAGGGCGAGTCTTCCCTGACCCGTTTCTGTGTCTGCGTCTGCGGGATCTTGAGCTTAATTGGAGCTCTGGGCATATCGGGAGAGGAAGCACGGGAGGAGGGGCGACGAGCTCGCGATTTAGACCTAGGCTTCGAGGTTGCTGAATCCTTGGAGGCTTTGGTCGATTTGGCCTCGGTTGGTTTGATTGAAACAGCCGCAGGAGCTGCAGGTTTGACGGGAGGGGGGAGGGGTTGACTGCGCGACACAGAACGACCGCGTGGTATGGCCAAGGAACACTTCACCTTGCGTTGATTACATTGTACGCATGCCTTGCCTTCCCTAGGCGAGCATCGGGCGCCCCTCTGAGAGCACGTTTCGCAGGTACCTTCTTCCACGGGCGCGGCCTCTTCAGGCATTTCCGATGGCGCCCTCGACGTTGCCCTCGACGCTGCCCTACTTCTGCCTCTCTTCGGCGCTTTAGTAGGCACCTCCTTTCGGGATTGAGTGGCGTTTGTGTTCCCCTTGGTGTGGGCCTCCTTTTCGTGACCGAGGTCCTGTTCTTCGGCTGCCACGATTGCCTTTTGTTTGCCCTTTCCCTTACGATCCGAACGTTCCTTAGCTTCTCCCTGGATTGGCTGCGTGGCGACTATAGGGATTTCTTCCATTGCAACGTCCTCGGTAGGAGCTGGGTCTTGTCTCCCGATAGCGAGCCAAGGGTGGTCGGGACACGAGCTGACATCTTCGCCGACGATTGCAGACCAGTTTGGCCATGCGTTCGATGGGACCCAGGAAGCCAGTTGGATGTCGGCGGCTATAGCAAACCGAGGGACTCTCTGAGCCATGCCTGCCATGGGACGAATGAGATCCTGGTCGGAACGGTGGTTAGTTCAGATGTAAGAGGCGAAGAACTTAGAGCACGCACCAGTTGCTCCTTGAGCTCCTTGATGGCGTTGTACCATACCGCCACCTGAGAAACGTCTTCCCCCGCCGGCTGAAGCACCTTCTCCATCATGATAGCGACAATCTTGGCGCTTGCTTCGTCGATGATAGGTTGAGCGTTGAATTTTTTCATGGTGATGCTGGTGGGACGATGAGGGGTGTTGGAGTAAAGTACGTAGAAAGACCGACGATTCGCTTTGGTTGTGGGCCTGTCATGCTGCCTCCACGACCACAATAGCCGAGCCGAGGCTCTCGGCTCCATTTTCGGTTGACATGTGGACAAGTCGGGAATTTAATTACAAAATGTTCATTGTTGGTTGGTTGAGGATTGGGCGTATTAGTGCCGGCCAAACTCCACACATTAAGCTTTGACTCTAATAGATTCGTCCACTTCGGCATTGCTGGGCTCGGCTCTTTTACGGTGAACTTAAAAGTGAGCTCACATTGGCAACCTTTGTCCCAGCCTTTCTGGTCTGCTGCAGCCATATCCTCGGTCACTTGAACTCGCTATGGACAAGCAAGTTCGGTTTTGTCTCCTTGGTATAGTTCCTTCCCCCTCTTTGTCTTAGTCTTATGTTAACTTGGCTTTCGTAGCTTCTGTTCACACCATTTCTGACCGAACAGAACCATCGGCATGCAGTTCCTTTGATGCCGATATCGATATGGCCCACTCTGCCAGCACTCAAGGTAAGTCAAATTCGGGTAAGACTTCAGAGTGATAACTGAATATGCCCGTAGGATTTGCCGATCCCAATGAGCCGAAGGGGTTCCGATATTCCCTGCAAGATGAGCAATCGGATAAGCAGGCTCTGAGGGTCTCTGCTCACCCACCTTCTCCGAACCCTTTCGCTGGCATGCGTGTGCCCACCCCTCCACCCTTTGCCCCACCTCCATCCCCGCCTCCTCCGAATCCTTTCGCAGGTATGCGGGTTCCCAGTCCTCCACCCTTTTCCCCGCTTGCATCCCCACCTTCTGCGAATCCTTTCGCCGGCATGCGGGTTCCCACCCCTCCTCCCTTTGCCCCGCCTCCATCCCCGTCTATTGCGAATCCTTTCGCAGGCATGAGGGTTCCTACCCCTCCTCCCTTTGCTCCACCTCCATCCCCGTCTCATCCGAACCCATTCGCCGGAATGAGGGTACCTACCCCTCCTCCCTTTGCTCTACCTCCATCCCCGTCTCATCCGATCCCTTTCGCCGGAATGAGGGTGCCTACCCCTCCTGCGTTTACCCTACCTCCATCCCCATCTCATCCGAACCCTTTCGCCGGAATGAGGGTGCCTGCCCCTCCTCCCTTTGCTCCACCTCCATCCCCGTCACATCCGAACCCTTTCGCCGGAATGAGGGTGCCTACCCCTCCTCCCTTTGCTCCACCTCCATCCCCGTCTCATCCGAACCCTTTCTCCGGAATGAGGGTGCCTACCCCTCCTCCCTTTGCTCCACCTCCTGCATCTCCAACAAACGATATTAACCGCTCGGGTTATCTAGATACTGAGGTCCCATCGGCTCACGACCTGCTCGAACCCGAACACCGAGAGATATGGCGAACGAGGATAGGACAGATTCTGGACAGCGAGGGTGAGTTCAATCACTTATCTGCCATCCTTCATTTACTCAGTAATGTCCCAGTGGATTATGCCGAAGTTCGTGAAAGTGCCGAGGACGACATGCAATATATCGAGATGCAAATTGCCGGTGAACCTCAATTTCGTGAGTTCTGTGAACTCGTTTCTATTTCAGTTTGATTAATGATGTGCCCAGTATTTACAAGGTCAGCTTTGACCGCGAGAAAACGGAAACCGATTCGGCACTCTCAAAAGTGTCTTCCTAGTCAGTGGACCATCATTGAAGCTTCGACTGCCTTCATCGATGCCTCCATTCGGAGGCGAGAGCTATTAGAAAGACAGCTGAACATTCTAAGTGCACTTGATTTGCTTGAAAAGCATGGCCGGTACTAATAGATATCCTTGGGGAGCGATACATGTACTAAGATGTAGGATATTATCTTTGATTAAAATTAGTATTCTCATTTTGCTTGTCTTCGGTGTCTCTGGTGTAAGAACACCCTAAAGTATTGAGTCGGTGCTCGGCATACTCTGCAGACAGGTCGAGAGGTAAAGCTGTCAATATTGTAGTATTCTGATAGCTTTCGGCTTCGGCGTCATTGGAATAAAAAGAACCCTATGGTGGTGAGTTAGATTCTCGGGAGACATTCGTATCATACTTGCTTTAGTTCTCGGCATGCTCGGGAGACAGATCAATCGGAAAGACCTGTCTACTACAGTCATCCTGTCTACTAGAGTAATAAGACAGGCCTGTTGGTATAATACTTGCTTTAGTGCTCGGCATTCTCGGGAGATATGAGCAGGTCTGTCTACTAGAGTAATAGCAAGTATGACACGAACATGCCTGTCTACTAGTTCGTATCATACTTGCTTGAGTGCTCAGCATTCTCGGGAGACAGATCAATGCAATACCGAGCACATATGATTAATACTGAACACGCATGATTCTACTAGAGTCATCCCGAGCACTGATGACACCTACAGGCCTGTCAACACACGGGGGTACCTAGCAAGTATGATACAAACAGGCCTGTCTAGTAGACAGGCCTGTTTGTATCATACTTACTTGAGTGCTCGGCATTCTCGGGAGACAGATCAATACAAATAGTAAATCCTAGGGATCACTCTAGGTCAGGTATTCGGCGTCATTGGAATACAAATACCCTATGGTAGTAATTAGATTCTCGGGAGACATTCGTATCATACTTGCTTTAGTGTTCGGCATTCTCGGGAGATACGAGCAGGTCTGTCTACTAGAGTAACAAACTCGCTACCATAGGGTATGTAGGTGTCACCAGTCGAAGGGACCGCCCATATGCTGCGAGCTCGGTATGACTCACACCTGACCTAGAGTAATGCCTAGGATGTACTATTTGCATTGATCTGTCTCCCGAGAATGCCGAGCACTCAAGCAAGTATGATACGAACAGGCCTGTCTACTTAATACTCTAGTAGACAGGCCTGTTCGTATCATACTTGCTAGGTACCCCCGTGTGTTGACACCCCTCTGTAGACAGGCCTGTCCCAATCAAACGTGCTGGGTATGACTCTTGCAGACAGACCTGTCCTTATCATTCGTGCTAGGCATGACTCTAACAGACAGGCCTGTCTGTATGATACGTGCTCGGTATGACTATGGTAGACAGGCCTGTCCGTATAATATGGGCCTGTCCGCATCATACGTGCTCGGTGTGACTATAGTAGACAGGCCTGTTCGTATGATACGTGCTCGGTACGACTAGTGTACACAGGCCTGTTCGTATGATACGTGCTCGGTACAACTCGTGTATACAGGCCTGTCCGTATCATACGTTGTTCGGCATGACTGTAGTAGACAGGCCTGTTCGTATGATGCGTGCTCTGTATGACTAGTGTCGACAGGCCTGTCTGTATCATACGTGTTCGGCATGAGTCTAGTAGACAGGCCTCAGGCTGTTCGTTTGATATGTGCTCGGTATAGACGGGCCTGTCCGCACCATACGTGCTCGGTGTGACTATAGTAGACGGGCCTGTTCGTATGATACGTGCTCGGTACGACTCGTGTAGACAGGCCTGTCCGTATGATACGTTGTTCGGCATGACTCTAGTAGACAGGCCTGTGCGTATGATACGTGCTCGGTATGACACTCATAGACAGGCCTGTCCGTATCATACGTGTTCGGCATGACTCTAGTAGACAGGCCTGTTCATATAATACGTGCTCGGTATGACACTCATAGACAGGCCTGTCCGTATCATACGTGTTCGGCATGACTCTAGTAGACAGGCCTGTTCGTATAATACGTGCTCGGTATGACACTCATAGACAGGCCTATTCGTATAATACGTGCTCGGCATGACTACGGTAGACAGGCCTGTCCGTATCATACGCGTTCGGCATGACTCCAGTAGACAGGCCTGTTCGTATGATACGTGCTCGGTACGACTCCGGTATGACTACAGTAGACAGGCCTGTCCGTATCATACGTGTTCGAATAGACAGGCCTGTCTGTATAATACGTGCTCGGTATGACTACAGTAGACAAGCCTGTCCGTATCATACGTGTTCGAATAGACAGGCCTGCCCGTATAATACGTGCTCGGCATGACTCGTGTAGACAGGCCTGGGCGTATCATACGCGTTCGGCATGACTCTAGTAGACAGGCCTGTTCGTATGATACGTGCTCGGTATGACACTCATAGACAGGCCTATTCGTATAATACGTGCTCGGTATGAAGATAGTAGACAGGCCTGTCCGTATCATACGCGTTCGGCATGACTCCAGTAGACAGGCCTGTTCGTATGATACGTGCTCGGTATGACTAGTGTACACAGGCCTGTTCGCATGATACGTGCTCGGTACGACTCGTGTAGACAGGCCTGTCCGTATAATACGTGCTCGGCATGGACAGGCCTGTTCGTATGATACGTGCTCGGTACAACTCGAGTAGACAGGCCTGCCCGTATAATACGTGCTCGGCATGGACAGGCCTGTTCGTATGATACGTGCTCGGTACGACTCGAGTAGACAGGCCTGTCCGTATAAAACGTGCTCGGCATGACTACTTTAGACAGGCCCGTCCGTATCATACGTGTTCGGCATGACTCGAGTAGACAGGCCTGTTCGTATGATACGTGCTCGGTACGACTCGAGTAGACAGGCCTGTCCGTATAATACGTGCTCGGCATGACTACTGTAGACAGGCCCGTCCGTATCATACTTGTTCCGCATGACCCCAGTAGACAGGCCTGTTCGTATGATACGTGCTCGGTACGACTAGTGTACACAGGCCTGCTCGTATGATACGTGCTCGGTACGACTCGTGTTGACAGGCCTGTTCGTATAATACGTACTCGGCATGACTACTGTAGACAGGCCCGTCCGTATCATACGTGTTCCGCATGCCTCCAGTAGACAGGCCTGTTCGTATGATACGTGCTCGGTGCGACTATAGTAGACGGGCCTGTTCGTATGATACGTGCTCGGTATGAGTATAGTGGACAGGCCGGTCCGTATAATACGTGCTCGGCATGACTATGGTAGACAGGCCTGTTCGTATGATGCGTGCTCTGTATCAGTAGTGTAGACAGGCCTGTCCGAATAATACGTGCTCGGTATGGCTCTTGTAGACAGGCCTGTCCGTATCCTACGTGCTCGGTATGATTAGTGTAGACAGGCCTGTTCGTATGATAAGTACTCGGTATGACTCTTGTATACAGGCCTGTCCGCATTATACGTACTCGGTGTGACTCCTGTAGACAGGCCTGTCCGCATCATGCGTGCTCGGTATGACTTGGGTAGACAGGCCTGTCCGTATATTTCGTGCTAGGTATCCTGATCACTCGACAGGCCTGTGCCTATACTACGTGCTCGGTATTACACTCCATCGACCGGGCCCATTCGTATTCTACGTGCTCGGTAGTACTCTGGCTCGACGGGCCTGGCCATATTATACGGTACTTTTAGATCTCGGGCCCACTCATTCATCACGCTCCAAATATGCTCGGGCCCGACTCGGGCTGGCCGTACCAGTCGGTGGTTTTGCAAGCAGGCTGTACGCACTTATACGAGAAATGTTACCCCAGTATGTGGTTTTGATATGCAATTCAGACGCAGTTACCGTACACTGGCATGCTTTGAATTGCTTTCTACAAATTTACTTTGACGTGAACGGGTATCCAGCATCTTTGACGCCCGGTGTTCGTCTCATCCGCTGGTATTACTACCTGCCAGTGCACATTCCATCTGAATCGAGACACACACGACCAGAGGTGCGCATCCAACTTGGAGTCACTTCATAGATGCATCACCTAGTAAACACTTGCACATGGGTACTAGTACCTGATGAGCATCGCATCGCCTTTCGTAACTGTTACCCGCTATTGTACCTTTTATCGGGGACTTGGCGCAACGCGCCGCTACGATTCGTAACTGTTACCCGCTATTGTACCTTTTAAACATTCTGTTCCGGTTCTCTATAACAGTATTCGATTTAGTTACATAACTTGATGCCTTTTTGACGTTCGTTATCTCACTGACTTTACTAATTTCTGAGTACAACGCAAGGCCCATTGGACACGTACATGTCATGCAGTTGTAACTCCTACCAACGACACGAAACCTTGTAAACGCTCTCGTCCTGCCATGCAACTCTCTCCTCCTAAACACCACATGGGTCCTCGGCCTTCTTTCCAACATCCGATACCATCTTTAACTTGTAGAATCTCTTTTATGCCTTCAGCACCACGACGCCATTGCACAAACATACAACCTGCATCATATGCTGTTCTCACCCTGTGAGGACAATCCTTCGCTTCGTAGCATCGATGCTGACACCCTTCTTTGTCCGCCCATACCTTGCCTGTGCTCTGCAGCTCGTACCCACGGTTCTCGTACTTTCCCCAACAATCAGCTTGAGTCCCAGGTGACCTCGTATCCTTGTCTGCTATTGCATTGTTGAACAAGCTTCGTTTGTGGGTCGTCATACGAGGATACGCAGAGAAGAATCCATCAGCAGAGATGAAATTCATGACTGCCGTCAAGTGGAAGTTGAAGATTGGGGTGGTCGCGGAATAGGTGCTTGACTCTACAATGTCGACTCTCCGGTCACCATTTGTGAGTGTAGTGACAGATAGAATTGGCATCTTCTTGCCCCTATACACGGAAGAAGGACGGCGGACAGGGACGTAGCCGAAGGTTCGGAAATGAAGTATAACATCCGTTTTCTGGTGGCGAGGGACGTAAATGTCCATGTCTTGTGGTTTCCATCCACCACGGGGATCGAAGAGATATAGAGCGAACGAGCCAGAGATGACTGATTTTTTGTCCCGTAGAATTGCTGCTAGTTCATCCAAGTTGACTCCAAATGGCAGCAACGCGCGACTGTAACGTCTATCCATGGCAGCGTGCATGTAGTCGTAGTTCTTCTTCGACGTACATCCGTAGGTCTGCATGTCCGCGAATGTCATTTCGTTGACTATCGTTTCCTTAACCTCTACAGGTATGCCGTCCACTAGCCATCCATTCCTCATCTATGAGATCATCAGAACTATGCCGGCAAACACAATTATCAATACCTACGTTTCGGTCAAGCACAACAAGTCCGTTTCGCGACATAATAGCGATTCAGTACGTCCATAATCCCTTCGATTCTTTTAATCTCATCCTTCCCGTCTCGTTCATTTCCCCCTGGTTACTTTGTCCCCCAAAAAAAGTGAAACCTGTCAATGCTCGACAGCCTACACTACAGGCGATTCGGATCATGCGTGACAGCCTACACTACAGGCGATTTGATCATAGAGGACTCTGTTGTCTCTCCCTTGTCGTACCATGTGATCAACTAATGACTTATATGTGCTCCTGTCTGACACCTTTGGAACGAGCCCGCGTCCAAATTCTGTGTGATATCTTACACCATGTCTACTGTGGTCCAAGTCAGTCAAATGGCAACGCGGATCCGCCTTCACAGACCTGTTCGTACTGCACTTCTGGCCTTTGCAAACACTGACTACACATTGCGTCCGATGCGTCGTGCAGAAATATCCTGTCAACACCGTCGGCATCCTTTTCCCTGCACAGTGCAACCACCCTATGCAAGTCAACGTACCTGCGGCCACTTGTGCTTCCAACGGAAACTTGCTCGACTCATACCACACTGCCGTTTACCTCCATCCTAAACTCTTCAAGAAAACAAATATCGATTCCAATGACAATGCATCCGAAGATCATCATCATGACAATGATCCTACTCCTTGTTCTGTTTGTTCAAGTTATGATGGCCCTCCCATCGACCACATAATTTTTGACAAGGTCCCTCTGATTTCTGGCAATTTCATTTATCTGGAACGTCCGGTGGTCATTATCTTCGTACGCCAGTCGATTGCTCAAAGCATGCAACTCCCTTTCAATGAACTACTGGCCTCAAGTCAGACATGTGCTACCCGGCTACCAGCACATATGAACATCTATGGCAATTTGCTCGTCTTACAATTGTCTTCCACCCGACCCGGTGTGGTCGTGGATTGCCCGGTGGAACACCTTAGGTATATTCAACTATTGGTAGCTTTGTATGCCTTCGTATTCTGTTGGCTATTGACAACTGTGACTAAACATCATCCACAGGTACCTTAACCATCCAAGCAGTGTTCTCGTAAACTGATACCTTCTGTTCTTGGCTACCGTTGTGACATACTTACTGGCTCGCTTCACAGTGGCTGTGTAGCTGTTATTCGTATTCGGTGCATCTAGTAATGCTTTCAAATAACCATATTTACTCTGTACCTCTCGACTTACATACTGGCTCGCTTCCGAGTCACGGTGCCTGTCTTGCTCGTAATCATATTTCAGACCTTGTGGTGCTGTTATTTGTATTTCGGAGCATCTAGTAATGCTTTCAAATATTCAAAGAATCTCGGTCTGTTCATCTTGACTTACATACTGTCTCGCTTCACCGTGACAGTGCCTGTCTTCAAGTTCAACTTGCAGGTATTCGCATTTCGGAGCTTCTAATGCATTCAAATAATCAGTTCCATCGAGTCTTGGTTCGCCACGCTCTGTCATGGTATCCATGCACCACTGATCAGAGACTTTGAATGACTATGATCCTGAATGTGATAATTTGATCGCTGGTCTGAGTTGACAGCTTGATCACATATAAACATTGGGTGGGACGATTGGGCCTACCACTGGCTGCTGATTTTTTCTGATGGAAGGTCGCATTCACAGCAAGTGTTTTGCTTTTCACGTTTTTACTTCTCGCTCACGGTCCTGTATGCAGTTCACTATTCCATTGACAAAACTGTGACCTTTACTTATGAGGAAGGTCGTTTCTTCTTCGTTGGAAACTTCCTCCGTATTTCCGACGGTACGATAATTGTCGATCGCCCAGATGGCACTTTGTTGCCGTTAGACGATATAATCTGTGAGTCTCTCTCAATCGACTCCCCTGGCTTTTGACTGCAACATTCCATTACAGATTATATCGCTCACGCACACCCCCACACGTTGGCTTTGCTCAACCCGCACTCTGTTTCTCGCAATGCGCGGGATCTTATTCAACAATTGAGTCAAGTTGTGTGGTCGAGCTTACTTGTTAAGGGGCAAAACTCTCCAGAATGATCCCTTAATATTTTAGCTGGTGCGCTATGTCAGTGTATTAGAGTACTATATCGTAGCAGCGCACCTGCGCCATGTCCCGAGTCTACTTATCATATTACTGTATACCAAGGGGCTGCCCGAGTGCGAGCGAAAGGCCCCGCCGTACGTGCGTCACGCTATGAAAGCCGTTTCTCTTGTTGTCAGCCGGGCGGGCCTCGTTACAAATGAGGTTGTGGATGGAACGTGTTGGCCACATCCTCTGAATCTTCCTTTAATAACTGGTTGCATCTTCGGATCCCCTCGTTGTACGTCATATACAGCCGTCTGAATCCTGTCGACACGTATAGGCACTGCAGGAGGGTTAAGGGAAGATGGCCGTCATATTTTAATTGTTTGTCCTGTGGGGACACCCAGTGGGTCCAGGTCTGCCCGGAGGGCCTTAATATAAATTATGGCGTGATCTATTGTTTTTTTTTGAGAGGCTTTTTTTTTAAGAGAGGCACAACGGCGAGAGGCAACTGGCTAGCCTAAGTAGTCCCTAAAACGCACGGCACAAGGCGCACTAGTCTCGAGCCGTTCTGGGAAGCGCTTAGTGGTGTCGGAATTTGCCGCGCTATAGGAAACATTTGCTTCCCGTGTTTACCCGATTTCCTATAACGGCTCGAGACTAAAGGCGTACGACAATTGTCACATTGGAGCCATGAATGAATACTATCCCACGCAAGGCTCGCTAAATCGTACAAATCTATGTCACAGTGCTAGTCAAAGTCTCGTATTCGTCATAAAACTGCACTTAAGCGACCGATGGTTGGTTTAGCTGCTATGCTACAAGACTAATACGAATGCAAGTAACAAGGATATTCTCGTGCAAAGCTATGTACAAGTTGACTGTTGCTCGTCAGCTCGCGCCGGCAATAAAATAGGTGAAAATGCCAGAATGTATTGGTAGTTAGTTAGGGCATAGTTGTGAAAGCTTATAGAAATCAACACGGGACCGAAACGATATGGAAGCGAATCATTCCAATGGGACCGTTACCCTGAAACAACCGAGACTCTCGAAGAGCAATCCTGGATAATAGTCAAACGTTTGCTCCCGATCATGCTGCGCAGAAGATGGGTGTCCAAGTCCATTCTGGAATGTCCATTGCCCTTGCTCCCGAAGATCACGAGAGGGATTACGCCACTAATCGGGGGCGTATTAATCGGTCCCGACAGTGGTGGCGAAGTGTAGTTTGACATGGCGAACGATGCATGATGTCAGCTCCAGGCCAAGAGGTGAGCAACGAAGACCTCTGCCCGTTCCCGTGCATCGTGGGCTTGACAGTCCTTTCCGAGACATGAACGCGCACACAACCTCGTCCTTCTTCAGTCGGTATGCGTCCAAGGAAATCAAAAAATCTCGGCTACTGTCAATCGCAACCGAAGCTGTTCCATGTTCAAGAGAAGGTCGTCGTGTTTCTGTCCCCTTTCTGCTAGGGCTTGGAGCCGCGAGTTCTCTTCTTCAAGTGCCTTGACACGGCTGAAGGCAATACCGTCAACGAATGGAAGCGAAAAGCAAGGGAAGAAGAAATCACATTTCCATTGCCTCGAACTCCTCTCTCTTTCGCTGCCGACTGAGGAAGGCGACAGCCCGGTCCTTAAGCAGACGTGCCTCGCGGCTTACTCAAGTCAGTAACGTCGGGGGGGGGGGACAAAATCTTTGGTGGTGATCCTCTCACCACCCTTCCTTCAGCTGAGTACCGCTATCCAAGGAAAGTCAATTGGCGTGGTATCGAAGGGGTGCGTCCACGTTATCAAAGTCGAAGGCTTGGTTCGTTGACAGGCATGATTGTTATTCGCCCCCTCCGACGATTATGATTCGGGTGTGAAGGGTGGTGCGATCAATGTTGTACGGAGTGGAGAAGATTCGTCTGGGTTCGAAGAGACGGAAGCTTGAGGTGAGGGTGGTAGATTATAGTAGTTCCATGCGACACCCATTGCCTTTTTGGAGAAAGAGTACTGATTGTCCAATGCCATGTCTCCGGATACGAGTGCTACTTCGGGCATGTTCAGATGAGGTATGGACAGAGGCTGGAGTTGAGAGATGGGGGACTGGAGCAACATGGGGACGATGGACTGGGAGCGGGAGGGAGCAAGGGGATATCCTTTAACTATAACGCTCGTATTCTGATCGCGGATTTATACCTCCCGTGTAGCAAAGTAGGACCGTAGTCGCGATCTCTTTAGCGACCAAATCAAGCACGTATTTGATATTGAAAATACGTCCGTGCTCGGTCGTTATACGATTCGGGATAATAGCAGATCTACGTCCATTTCCGTAAGTAACTTCAGAATATAGCTCAGGACCGCTTTGGGGGTGATACTCTCAGCTCCGGCCAATGAAGGTCTTGACAGCCCTGATCCAAGCTGACCGCACAAATTATCAGTCATAGCAATTCAAGCTTGGGCGCTGAGATTGAGGATCATGTACCTGGTCAAATGATCTCGTCTTCATGTTGACGAGCGTGTGTGTACACCACCTCGTTGAGGTGCGTGCAAACTGCCAGCACCGCATCGCACTTGCGCCAATCTGTGCACATTGCCTCTGTGCAGAAGGCTGAGGAGCGCCTTCATCTCCTAAACAGGGGACGTACCGGTGGATTTGCGTGTTCGCGGCCGTGCAGAAGATACTTAATGTAGCGCGGCTGAGTAGTCTCGGATCCATCCGTTTGGGGACGGCGGAGTATCAGCTGGGCCCGAACATGTGGGAACGAGATACTTACCTGTTACCACTTGAAGCCGTGTACTTTTGACTTTCAAATTTGCACGAAGTTGTTCCTGTTCCTAACGGCCCCAGCCACATTGAACCAAGGCGCTGCGGGGTGCTCGACGACGGCGGTGCCGCGCACTCGGATCCCGTCCCGCAATGCTGCCCTGACTGGCTTGGTTTGGCAGAGTACACCCGGGAAAGGGTAAGTATTTCCGAGCATGTCTGACTTCGAGCTTTCGAGTCGAGCCGGGCGGAGCTTCAAAGTTGATTATTCAATTTGGGCCACGTTCTAGTTGGTTGAACGATTGTGTGGTGTGGTGTACGTTGACTGGCCAAGGAAGGTATCTTTGTCTTAGTTCTGGCAGTGAGTGTTTTCGTGGCTCTACATGGGTGAGTTACTGGTGAGTTCTAGCTATAGGTCATAGGACTATAACGTCTCCTTCGCAGAAAATTCGGACCCTCAAAGTACCTCAATTTTCAAGGGCAATCATGCCGCCCCCAGTGCTCCAGGTTCAATATGTATAAACCCTGCTGAGGAAACTATTCGCTCAGCCACTGGGACCTCATATGATTCACTAGTAGACGACCCTCTGTACTTCGCTGAGCATCCAGTAAGTGGATTCCTTCAAAGTTCGAGAGTGAGACTAACATTGTACAGGGTGGTCAGGACACCCCTCAATATCCCGGCAGTGTGCAGGAGGCCGAACTGTTGATCACCACTGTTCGCGCTCAGCGTGATGTATTAAAGGCTCAGTTGGTCGTTGAGGAAGGGCAAATGAGCCATAACATGGCGCGTGCCAATTATTACCTCCTGCAATTCAAAAAGGCAGTACAACGTATGCAACGTGTGAAAGGAAAGTTGGCAACTGCAGATCAAGTTGTCGGACGTGCTAGGATGGTCATCTGTGATGGTGGATATGTCTCTACATTGTCTATCCCTTCCTCCCCTCGTGTACGGCATCCACGCAGTAAGTCCACCGATCCTTTCATTTTCTGTGATTCATTAACCTTTGCTGTTCAGAGCGGCGGTTGACAGTGTTCCATTGATCACATATTGTTAAGTAAATTACCTAGCGTACTTTTTGTCGTCTTGTAAGCTTCAACTCAAACTGTTTGCTTATGTCCACGGAATTATTGTAAATATACCATCGTAGCGGCGCTCTTGCGCCAAGTCCCCGACTCGGTGACGAGACACTCGATTCCCTGATTAAGCTCTACCAGACGCATCGTTTCCATCAACGATACGGTGTACAGATACACCCGCTCTTGATGTTTCATGATCATATGTGGCACCTGAAAGTCCAACCACAGGTTCCAGACCTCCTTGATCATCTGCGGATCAATGTTAACCGCGAGCCAGAACCCGTCCCACGGAGCCGATCTCGAACAGAAGTCCGTTCACGGACATGTCTCGTCGGTTGATGTCGTACAGCTACGTGTCAAAGACCGGTCAAACTTCTTGCGGAACGCGGTTGATTCGAACTGCAGCTTTCGATCCTCTGCATATAATTCCCAACCGTGTCCGAGCACGTCTTCAACACGTTTCATGTAGGTCAGGAATTCATCGATTTGTCGAGCCCCGCATCTGATACATGTCATTGCGATATTTGAACTGGCAACGACGGCGTCAGCTAGCACGGTTCGAGAGAAGTGACGCAATGTGCGTCTTATTGTGTAGACGTTTGATGTGCGCCTTGATAGAGTCGATGAGTAGGAGTGATCGGGATCGTTAGCACGCCGTGTAAGCTCAAGGTACTAAGAAACGACGACGGCTACCTTTGGTCGAATGAAAAAACGTATTAAGCTCCCATCCGTGCGAGTAGATGAAGTGAGGAGCGGTGCATAGTGTTAATCGTAGCGGAGCACGACTGTACCATCATCAAGTAATCAATTCCCACGTTAATCAAATCGCTTTGCAGAGAGCGGCGTGATGTTTCTGGCTCTGTGAAAACCCTCCCCCACTTTCGTGGGAGTCGGGGATCTAGTACATGCTATAATATCAGTTTGCCTCTGGAAGTTCCCGCACGAGGAAGAAGGCGCGAGGAAGAACTGCATCAGTCAATTTGTCAAATTTCTATATACAGTCGGACACCCCTGAATGGACAAAACATCGCACCGGATTCTTTGCGAATCCATCTGGGAAGCTCGGAAAGCTCTTTGATTGCATATTCAAGGACAAGAGTGGTCGCTCTGCAGCTACATCATGGGTCGATCAGCTCGCTTTGGAGCTTGTTTCTGAAAAGATTGCGACGGAGATGGAGGTCATCAAGACTTCGCTCATGTGGACGATCAGCAGCACCACCCCAGACGCTCTGCTAAGATGGGATATCGATGCGTTTATCGGTCCTCTTGTTGAAAAGAAGGCCCCTACCCTTGGATATATTCTCCAGACTGCAGCCCAGACGAAACGCGCAAAGGAAAAGAATAAGATCAAGACATGCACTACTGTATGCATATAATCCTATGTTCTCTGAAATATATTGATCGTTTTCAAGGCTTGCAATGTTATCGTAGCGCAATTAGCTAAAGAGCGCTCTCAGAACGCGCTCTTTTTCGCGATCCCGTTCACCTTGTTCCTCTGGACGAACGGAGCGTCTCGTCAAACAATCGAGGCGTTATACAGATGCAGCCTCTGCATATCATTCTCGTCGCTCACCACATTACTACATCAACTTGCAGCGCAAAGTATCGAGCGCGCTGTCTGTATCGCCACCGATCCTCACGTACTTTGCTGGGACAACATCAACATCTCGACGTCAATCTTTGTCGAACAGCGAGACTCAGCACCAGCTAAAGTTCAATCCGGAACGTTGCCATCCTATACCGGATCAACGCTAACCCCGTCGATATGCGACTTTCTCCGATGCTTGCACGCGCACAACACGCAACTGATCTCACAGTCACTGGCGACGTTCGACCTGCACCTGATCAATGCATGGCTTTCTATAGCCAGCTTCGTGTCCACATAATCGACATTTTATTCAAGTTTGCCCGGCCTTTTGAGGGATTTCCGCGTCCAGATGACCCACGTCTCATCCCATACGGACCGTCGCAAAATGCCTGATGGACTTCACACAAAAAAATTCCCCCTTCGCACCTCCACAATCGATGAGAGCTCTATCTCAGGCAACATTGCTGTCGTGAATGACGTCTACCTCAATCAACTCAAGTTGAATCCCGAGAAACTTTTCGATCGCGCCGTTCCTAGCATCAATGATCAATCGACTAATGCTCGTATCCGTGGTGCCAAGACCTTGCGAACAAAGGACGTCAATCCCTTCACCCGCCTTCAATTCTTACAACTCGGCTTTGGGCTATTCCACCTATGCATGAATCTTATCTGGGCCCTTCTACACGTTCACCGTGGCTCTATCAATCAAATTGGCAGCCTTACATATCTCTTTGGAGTTCTCGATCGTACCCGACTTGGCTGTGAGCATTCCGACTACCATACGTTAATCTCCACACTCTTCCAGATCTTACACGGCATCATCCTCAATGCATGGAGAGTCGAGTCTGGCTTTTCTTCATTGGCTGCATTTGCCTCGTCCAACCCTTCGGCAGACGATCTTGTTCGGATTGCTGGCAAGATCATCCAAAACCACGCATCACTGCCCGACCGAAAGCCAATCCCACCTAGAACCACGACCAAGGCAATCGATCCACAAGTCGATGACGATGTTCCACAACAGAATCTCCGTCTGCTCACACGCGATCTACTCTATGTTCGCGAACTCACGACTGCAGTCTCACATGGAGATTTCGGGCGTGTCGAGGATATCCTTGGAAACCTTGCAATGATTTTCCGTGGTGCAGGTTCTAACAACTACGCAAGTGAGATTTTACATTGGATCTACAATGTCAAGAACATTTGGACCCCCACATTCGCGTACGTTTATCTCAATGTATTTTCTTTCTGATGCTACGGTTTTCTACAGAGAGATCATGCGAGACAGCGTGCTCGTGAACTTAACAGGTCTCGAGGATCACTGGATGCCGGTTGACTTGAATATTGAGCATATAATCAAGTTTCTTAAGGTGAGATCTTGTATACATACTTCCGAGTCTGATCACAACTATTACTATGAATGAAATAGACCTTTTTCGCACAAAAGGGAGTGTATGCATCGTGGGATCGATTAGGAGATATCTCTACATCCGTAGACCTTCTCCAGAACGTCCGCAAACAGGTTCTGCGTGCCCTCAAGACACCTTATCACGGAATCACGCACATTGATCCCGATGTGACGGCCTCTGTCTACAAAATCGCTAACAAAGTCAGAGAATTAGAGCTCGATCGATACAAGCCAGACCGTAATGAAAATTTCGACACTGTGAGACCGATTGTAGACACACTGGCAGTGGGAGAACAGAAGCTAAGATCGTCGACCATTGCGACATTCAATCGAAAGGTCAAAACAATGATGGATGGAAAGGGGTATGAAGTTGAAGAAGACGAGATCCCGGTTATTAATTTTGCTTCATCCGAGTCAGACGAATAGGGAATACATTCGATTGTACAGAGTGGACTACTACTACATGACTGCAGAAAAACTCTCGGGAGTCTGTACCGTAGCAAATCGAACCCCCTTCGATCTTTTCGGTGCTGGTGGGATAAGGCTGCTCGATGCATGTTGGGGATGCGAACACGATGGATCGGAAGTGGCACGTTCAGTCTTGAGGCTTTGTTCGAATTGAGTGATCGTTTCGAAGAGTTTGAGGCCATATTGGTTCGCCCAGGCGTCAGTCTCTTCCAGGAGTGCAACAAGGTCTTGCAATGTCGGAATTTTTGATGAAGGTGTCCTGCTGATGAGTTCGAGACCATTGTTGGTGAGGATCCACGAAGATGGGAAGAAGGAACAGAGATCCCAGTGAGTTTGTGCGCGCCAATTTGCAAGTAAATCGAAAAGCGCCTGTCGTTCGGCTGCAGGACGCATTTGACTCCGTTTGCGTTTGTTCGGTTTGGAGTTGGATTCCGAGTCAGGGTTGTTTTGGGACACAGCACCAGTCCAGAGTGGTCCAAGGAAGAACCGAGTGAGATCGAAGTCGGTGTTGTGATGGCGATCGCAACACCAGAGGCCAGTGAATTCTAAAGCTAGAATATATTTTGAGGAATTGTACGCTCGAGAGAGGCTTTACCTTGCGGTAACTTGTCTCCAAGGTATCCGGCGAACATATCACGAAGGCATGTTTTTGATTGAGCGTATTGTATCGATGCTATACTTGTTCGATCTTTCTTCGATGGGTTTTTCTTGAGATCTCCAGCATACGGTTCATCCGGATCCGGTCTGTTAAGGGACTCTGATGGAAGATCGAGTGCGAACGGCTCTACCATCAAAAGAAACAAGCCGCTGGAGTTGGGATCACGAGCCGCACGCCCGGCTCGTTGCGCTAGCTCGGCCATATTTTTGCAAAGTCCATATTGGACTACGATACGGACACCTTGTAGATCAAGGCCCTGTTTGACATATTTAGTTTTACCAATTCCTTGCTCATTTTTGCTTACCGTTGCAGCCCCTGCTGTCGCATGAAGGATCCGACAGATTCCGTCAGGCTTAGAGAAATCCTCGAATATTTTCTGAAGGTAGTCTATCGACATATTAGAGTGGTAGTGCTTAACGATGCCCTGATCTCGGAGAGATTCTGGAAGGCGAGAATCGATGAATTCGGCTGCATTTGCCGTATCTTGCTGCGAGTCATGGAAGACGAGTGTTTTTGGGATGGACATTGGCGGGTGGAATGTAGACGGGATTAAAAAAGAGAGGTTTTCGAAGTTGTGGAGCGTTTTTATTATCGGGAGAGTTGCGAACGTTATGTTCGGGCGATTGGTGGTGAGTCGGATCTCCAAGGCATTGGCGGAAAGAGAAAGGTGGGTCTTGACTGTCGCCAGAATATGGTCCGGTAATGTGGCAGATAGTGCTTGAATAGGTATGTCTTTCGAGAGGAGAGGTCGGAGTAAACCGATCTTGCCATATGCCGGGCGAAAAGCATCTTCTCCATAGTGTGGTAAGCCCGCCGTATGGATGTTGTGTGCTTCGTCGACATGAATGCGTGCGATCTTGTTAACAAATGTCCGATTTTCACGAACGAGTCTAGCAAGACGAGGAAGATGGCCGTTGTATGGCCCAAGTTTCTCAGGGGATACTATTAGTTGCTGAAAATAACCATCTCGAACATTCTTTCGAGCCTGTCAATACTGTAAAATATAAGACCGAATCACTTACCTGCCAGAGAGTTTCATCATTAGGGGTATCCTCATTGATTGCGATCGTCTTGATCCCATACCGCTCAGATTCGAGCACCTATAAATAACATGTAGCCGTCTATCATGTTGTCAGTACCGTATACTGTTATATTATCTCACCTGCGTCAATTGGAGGCGCTTTAGGGGCGAAACCGTTATAGTTATCGAGTTCGGGCGGAGAAGCAAGGGTATGAACAAGCAGAGTGTTTTCCCGCTACCAGTACCGGCAATAATGATGGAATCCCGTTGATGTAGCGTCGCCAGAGACGCCTTGAGCTGGAATACGCGCGGAATGACACGGCCCTCAGTTACTACCCATACAATCCCGCAGGCTCGGAGAGCTTCGAGTTTGTCTTCATGATCGAGATTCTCTATGTATTCGGCAACGCTTCGGTCTTTCAAAAACGTCGATGCAGATTGTATTAGTACGTCCGCTGGGGCGCGTCGGATTCCGTCAACGAGGCCTGCAATGATGGCTTCCCGGTCCATACGGCTCAGGCACTCCCGGTCGGCTCGTGTCGTCCTTGATCGATTAACCGATCAATCGGTTGTTCAATGTTAGAACTCAGCTCAAAGTAGCAAATTATTCGTTTTCAAACGCAAATTGTACGGTTTCTCATTGGACAAAAGTCACGTTGTCGTGGGAGCTCGCTCCACCCCCTTGCGCCACAACCAGTTTTACCAGTCCGTCTATCGACGGCTTGCTTCGCCTCAGCATTGCCTCTTTTGGACGTGACTGGTCACCAGTCTAGGACGCGACCACCTTCGCCCTCTCTTCATTTAAGGTTTGCCATTCAAACGACACTTCTGTCATTTGCAAGTTCACCTTCGTTTGTTTCAGACTCATCGGACTTCGTACACTAGAGCAGCAAAAGCTCTTGATTGCGAGGAAATATTGAGTCGAATTTTCCGTGGGCGATGCATCACGGATGACGAAGAAAGCAAAAAAGAAAAAGAATTATGCCTCATGGAATGAGAATTTGTTTTTGTGGGTACATTTTCGCCGTTCCACGGCAGGGGACTGAATAGTGTCAGTGATGCGGCGAGGAATGTTCCACCATCATCGTGAAGGTTTATCAAAAACATATTATGCGAAAGGACATATTGGCCTGTATTTTCGCTGGTACTATTGGTAGCGTGTTGGAAAATCTCAAGGACTCCTGGCGGTATGAGCTCATTTGGTGTCATGACTTCTGCTGATGCGATCTCTCTGATCAAAGTACTCGAGGAGCCTCTTCCCAACCTGAATGGTTCCGGTCATTCTGGGTTTACGATCAAGTTCACTGTATCCTCCGACAAGCATGGGGACGTGAACGCGGATGAACGTCAAGCTGCAGACGCTGTCACCAGGGCGACCGAAGCGGTTGAAGCACTCGTTCTCATGCCCGCAGTTGTCGGGGCGCTGAGCACGGCGGTTGTCATTGGTCCAAGGGTTGCAACTGGGTTGACGACGTCCGATCAGATGTTTGGCGTTCTGTTGCAAAGGATCGACTTGTTCGATAAGATCGTGGCTAGTGTTGCAAAGGTACTTGTTGTTTACCGTCCTGACTGCCACTGGCCTGAATGTGCCACAGCTTCATCCCTATACGTCGCTTGCTTGGTCCGTATTATCCGCTGCAAACAAGGTAGGTCTCTTCATCGATTATTTTGTTATCGCTAATCCCTGATGATATTCCTCACAGGTGCTCGTGAACCAGAGAGACCGCGACAGTCAGATCTTTCGCCTGGCAGGCATGATGAGCGACGTCTCCTCTTTCCCTCTATTGAAATGGATCAAGTCACGACGGCCCTTGGTACAGGGTTCTCGAAGGTTCGGGATTCGATCGTTTCGTTATGCCGAAAGCGCGATCCAGCCGGCAACACGGAGGAACTGGAAAACGTCAACGTATTCTTTCCTGTCAATTGGGACGTCATTCGGCGTAGGCTGGTGAGGGCAGCAAGTCTGACTGCCCACGAGCGGTACAAAGAGTGGATGGTTGATAGAATTCACGGGCAGAAGCGCCCCCGCTCTGGCGACGAAGATTTCTTGGATAATGCGGGCTCGGGGTCGAAGAGCGACACCCCCGATTCGCCATCCGACTCCCCTCCCCTCCGTCGTATCACACGTTCTATGACCCGTTCTCGGAGCCGCAAGTCTTCACCACGTTACACCCCTCCTCTCCGCCGTACCACCCGTTCTACCACCCGTTCGCGCAAGGCCGCCAAGCTCGGCTAAGATTCGTACGTGACACGAATCAACGATGCGAGGATTCAGCGGGAAAAGAGTCCCAACGATTTTTTTTCAATTGTTGATTGATATAATAGACTTTGTAGTGTTTTGGGTAGAATGCGCCCTTATAAAAATAATATAGAGTACGGCATACCACACAGTCGTACCGACTCGTTTCAAGTTCAACTTTCAACGCGGCTGGCGGCTGGCCAGCTCCCCCTCACTCCTGTCCACCGGCCCACCGCGGTTTCATCAACGTGACAAAGTTGACACCCCGAAATAGTCGTGCTACGTATACGGTATACGGTATACCACACCGTCGTACGTGTCCAGCCGCGCCCCTTCACTCAAATCAGTGGCCACTCGACGTGGACACACGCGTCGGATTCGTCATTGCTGGAGCAGATAACGAGCTTATGCCTACCGCGCCGATACCGGTATACACTGCAAGTTACCGTGACACCTCCACCAATGTCTGAGGATGACACACGCTTATGCCTCCGCAAAAACAGACGATTAGATCACTAAGACAACGCATTTATGCCTCCCACGCCGATACACGCTCCAAGTCACGCACCCGTGACACCTCCACCCGTGTCGGACGATGACGCGCATTCATGCCTCCGCCCGCAACGTCTTACGTCGGACCTGGCCTTGCTCATATCTATCCTGGAATGAAGGTATCCAACACGCCTAGCACGCGTTGTGCGACTGCTCCGTCGGGCTCAAAGATCCGAAAGGCACCCTCGCCTCGTCCTCGCGTTCGTCTGCTCAGTCTACGACGACGACGACGCAGACATCCTTCGTCCACCTCGAAGTGGCGCTCGGGCGAATCGACGACTACGCTGAGGGCGCGTGGTGGAGCTTGGCATGCAGATCGCAGATGAGATGTTGGATCTATCCTGGAAGGTATCCACCACGCCTAGCACGCGTTGTGCCGCTGTTGCTGGTTAATTCAGGTACCCGGTTGCCGGCTGCTCGGCTGTTATTCTTACTCCGCTAGGCTTGGCTAAGTAACCCGAACAGGCCGGCAGCAGTAAGCCGCTCCTCGACCAAAAGCCAGCCCGCTCAAAGTCGACTTTATGTAGTCGGTTCAGAGGTACATAGAGATATGATACAACAATATAAATACTCGAGACGAGAAACCTTGATTAAGGGTAGTTAGTCACGGGTTCACTGCATACTTACTTGCCCTTGCGATAGTCCACGAACCAGTTGTACGCACGGCCAAGTAACGTATTAATATTGCCGCTCGAGAGTGCACCATGTGGGGAATCACAAACAAGCTTGTCCAAGGAGTTCTCGATAACCATCACTAGATGTGACCCCTCTCTGCCAAACCAGAGAGGTCGAGGTAGTCCAGCGGCACCTTGAAGTTGAGTGAGTACAGAATATTTGTGTTGCAAGGCCGAAGATGTCGCGGCTTTGACAATCATTGGGCTCTAACTTGACTGCCACCACTTCGCCTGTATATCTTGAGCACGATGCACTGCGCCTGCTCCGAAGAGAAGAGATGTTGGATGACTCATCAGCCACACCACGGCCACAAATCACGTTTGGAATTTTACCACTCACCAAACGAACCTGACCCTAGTCTGAATCTACCGTCTACGCGAATGACATCCATCCCTGAGGTATGTCTGAAATTTTTGTTTAAAGATGCTTTTGGAAGCTTCCGAACGTGACTGACCACTTGCAGTGCCAGTGTAAACAGGCGGTTCCCTATTCTGTCCTGTTGTAACGGTTGATCATCTGGTTTTATTCGAACGCTTGAACGTTTAAACCTCGCGAATACAAGTTGTATACAACCACTGGGTGAGTTCCGAGACGGCGATGGATTTTGCGCACAACACTTCTGATCTAGTTGGCCTACACAATAAATGGACAGCTGAAAGCCTGAAATAGCCTCAGGTCACAGGTCACAGGTGAGTATCAGCCCTTTGGGGTGTTTCAAGTGGGGTGGGACGACGGAGTTCTAACTCCTTCGAAGTGTGTATCAGGCCTTCTATATTATTCTAGATCAAGTGATAACGTCCAGATTCTCATATCCCATCACTAGTTATCGGCGGTCGCCGCGGACCAAGCACCGCCCACGTCAACCCCCGTTTTATCCTGTCCGCAGTTGGGATTTTCGAGACTACACAAAGGGTCAAAAGTGGCTCTTGCATCTATCCCCCGGACCTCCGCCCCGCTGAGCTCAGATGGCTCTTGTTGTGGAAGGTGACTCATTTGATCATCGTTCGAGTGTTGCTAGCATTATGAGGCTAGCAAGGACACAAAGTCCTGCTACTCCTGGCGTTTTACCCGCCAGGACGACTACTTTGCCAAACCACAAGACAGAATCTGCTAGGCAGTCCTCACGATCTCCCATTTCCGATACCACCGCCAAGCTCCATAAACTCAGTCTTCGCTCAACCGTAAATGCGACACCGAAATCACCTCCGTCTGTTGATGTTCTACGACAGGAAGACGAAATGTTCTCCAGAATTATTCTATCTTTGCCGAAACACCTTGCTGAAGCCGTCTCCCACTCAGGTACGTGTATTTACTCGTATAATACCGATCGAAACACATGTCCTTCGAGGTTCATTCAGGAGACTTCTCAGGCATCTTATATCCCCCGGCTGCCTTGATAATGATCATCGGAAGGGGACATCCGTCATGAAAAAATACGTGGTGAGAAAAGAAAAAAAAAAAAGTTTAGAGCCCCTCACTTATCGTAACGCCAGAATTACCGTCTCTTTGAGGGGATAAGCAAACAAACATATGAAGCGATCGCGTACCTCGTGCGAGAAAGGGGATGCTTCCCAAAAAAACCAAAGTACGTATTTGAGCAGACCGTCAACATAAGGTTTACGCCACATACCCATCACTACAGGCTGACGTACAATCCTTCCGACGCCATTCTCATCGTGGAAATGCCCCGATCCATCCATGAGTGGCCGCTATCTGACTTCAGGGAATCCGTCAGCTCCATACTACGAAACCTCCCGTGCGACCCGCTCGTGATGCGTGTGAGCATCGAGATGAACTCTCCAGTGGACTCCCTCAAAACCGGATATTCATCCCGTCCTGATCTCCTCGTACAACTCGACGGCTTATTAGATTCGGAAGTCACTCAATACGTCGTCCTCCTCGAGTGCGCCTTTTCCCAGGATCGAGATATATTGTGGGACAGGTTCAGAAAAGCGATCAACGCACATCCAGAGTTGCTTGTCGTCGTGGCGATCGTCGTTACGGAATCCCCAGACTACCAGAGCCCCAAAGAGGACACAGAGGCGTGGACTCTGTTCGCCGAGGAAGAGGAAATCCGGGACTCTATTGACTTCCTGTATCACAAGAAGGAGCATACCATCGCTGACCCTCAGGCGATAACGGTCGACGTCGCAGACCACATCTGGTGCAACATTACGTCCGTGGACTACTATGTTTGGGTGAAAGGTGATGACGGTCAGAAGATCGACATCGATCACGAGCATACAGCGCACGGTGTAAGTCGTTCTTATTCTGCCTCGAACTTATTCTGACGTGCTACCACAAAAAGTGCCTCTTTCCCTCTATTGAAATGGATCAAGTCACGACGGCCCTTGGTACAGGGTTCTCGAAGGTTCGGGATTCGATCGTTTCGTTATGCCGAAAGCGCGATCCAGCCGGCAACACGGAGGAACTGGAA
>JBBPPE010000034.1:0-39635 GCA_038091835.1 Leccinum ochraceum
GTGGGAGTGCAGGAAGCACTGTATGAAGGGGGGGACAACAGGCAGAGTATAGCGAAGATGAAAGACACCCTTGGGAAAGGTATGAAACCTCCTATCCGACTTAGAGAGCCGGATCACGCATGCAGCGTCCGGGGAGCATCGATGAGCTGGGAGAGAGGGAACTTTCCCACGGTGGGATGGTGGTGGTACAGGATCAAGAGGCATTTTTTGTGCACCTTTACCGATTGTAAAAGACCGGTTCTGGTACAGTTGCCTCAAAATACCAAAAAGACTGGACTGAACCAGACTTTAAAATACTAACGGCAGTCAACAATGGACTTATTTGCTGGTAGCCCAGTAATTTGCTTGGCCAACCATGCAAAAAGATATTTATAACTATGTAGACTGGTATCAGGTATGCGCCCTCATGAAGGGATTGTCAAAGCCACCAGCCACAGACCGGGGCCCTCAATTCTCTTTGGCATTCACCAGAGAGCTCTGTAAGATGCTAGGCATTGAACAGAAACTTTCCACCACCTATCATCCACAGACAGACAGACAGACCAAACGGGTCAATCAAGACTTAGCTGTTTACCTTCAAGCATACTGTGCAAAGAAATAGGGTTGCTGGGTTGATTTCCTCAAAATCACAGAGTTCCAGCACAACAACTTGGTAACATGGGCAACTGGCAGCATACCATTCAGTGTCACACGGAACTACATGCCACATATGGGATTTGAAATTGTGGAGGTGGCGACTTTTGTACAAGAAGCTGGGAAAGCTCACAAGCTTATTAAACAATCATTGGTAGAAAATGCTGAATGGATGAAGGCGGCGGTGGACTCTAAACGGTAAGGCTCCACACTATCAGAGATTAGGTTTGGCTTTGTACTGACCATCTCAATCTTCCCTACACTCAAAGAAGCTCACGCAAAAGTGGATCGGACCATACGAGATTCTGGAATCTCGAGGCAATACAGTGAAACTGAAGCTGTCCAAAAGAGTTAAATATTCACTCATGGTCAACCATCTCTCATGTGAAGTGATTCTTGGACACACTGCCTGGACAACCAGTGGTTAGACTGGACCCAGTCCTTGTCAATGAGGAAGGTGTTTCAGAATGGGAAGTTGAGCTGATCTTGGAATCACGAGTAAAAAGGAGCAAACTGGAGTACCTGGTGAAGTAGAAGGGATTTGATATCACCGATGCGACGTGGCAAACTATGGCCAATGCCAGTAATGCCAAAACTGCCATCACCGACATTCATCAAGCCAGCTGCTCCAAGAAAAATCCGCAGTCTCTCCTTGACAGAGTTTCATTTATTATTTCGTTCAGAGGATCCTGTGTGTCTGGAATCCACACCTTCAAGAGGGGGTAAGTGTTGTAAATCACCGGTCTATATCGACCGACTACTCGCAATCCGGAACACAGACTGGCCTCCCTGACACTCCAGACTAGAGACTGGACATACCGAAACCCGGACTAAGGTCAAGTGACTTACCCCTCAGCCCTCGATGTCCAGAACACTACATTACCATATTGTCACCACTATCATTTCATTATTATCCATACCATTATATCATTATGTAGACCTCATGGTAGTAGAATGTATGTAGGTCACACCTCATGTAGTCTGGATGTATATAGTTAGTCCTAATGTATAAATACTCGAGTTGGTCATAGCTGGTAGACCCAGCTTTGACCTCTTGAGCCTTTGTGCCAAAGTCTCTTGCATCTTCCTTCATCTTTTAGTTCTTCCAAGTGTTGGTGTCATCCCCCAAGTGGTAGTCCAGTATTCCGCAAACTCCGGTTTACTTCACCACTGTTGTGAAGATGATACCTAGGATTAGTTGCCTCCAGCTCCTTCCAGGCATGTAGAATCTGATTAGCAGCTCTTTGATTGAATACCTTGTCAAGGCATATGAAGATGTAGTCAGGAGATTCCAGTGGTTAAACTGTCCTTTTCATCCACAGCAACTACCAGATGGCCAGTGGGTTTCAAGAGCTGGTAAGGGCCTGAGAAGTCTTGCAAAACCTTGCACCCAATCAATTGAATTAAGGAGAAAAACAGTTTTCAGCTGAACTATGAGTAGCTTTAAGCCTAGCAGCGATCTCTTTTCTGTTCTCCGGGTTGTGGACACCTTTTTTTGTTCTCTTGTGATCTTTGGTTACACTAGATGTACCATCAGAGTCTTTGATGGAGGTAGAGCTTGTTCCATACAAGATCAATGTTACAGCGGGCATTCAGGTGTCTCTTGTCTCTTTTTTTCTCTTCTGCCTTTTGCCTCACCCTCATCTACTCTTTGTATTATAGATCTCAGGTGCCAATTTTCTCACTTTGTTTTACACCACTGATAATCTGCCCTTCTCTCTTCCCATTCCTATTCTGTCCTATCTTTGATCTAAGAGTATCTCCTTGTGATTTCACTCCTTGTTTTTGTATTCTTTAAGCTAGAGCTACTTGAAATACATCTAAGTTCTAAGCCACTTTTTGAGACCCTCTCTCCTCAAGTCTTCACCCTTCTAATGTGTTTTGCCAGACATCATGTTTGCATGACTACTTCTTTGTCCTAGTCTTAGCCAACCCTCCAACCCTACATTCAACCCTAGCCAGGGCCAGCTATAACAATTTCATTGTGATACCTCTGGTTGAAATTTTTGGCTCTGGAACATAGTGTTCCAGGAATAGTTCATGGACAATGGAATCTAACAATGTTGTGTCCAAGAAGAGGCAGATCTTGTCATCCCAGGATTGCGTGACTTTACCATCAGCACGAAGGGCAAAGGTCAGTGCTTGGTCGATGAGCAACAACTCATAGTGAAAGAACAATTCTGTAACCTCCCACATCATTGAGTGAACTTCACAAGTGGTTTGGGGAGGCTGCGAAACTGTTTGGAGGACCACAAGTATATATGGAAGTGGAGTTCTTTGGGAACTTGGCGCTGTAGCACTTGAAATTCATTCTGTGAGTCCCCAAGGAATTTGACAATAACTCACATACACAGGATCCTCATAATTGTTTGCAATGATATATTGGGGAAGACTGTTCATGATTTCTTCAATGTCGGATATTGAAGTCGACCAATAGCGATACTGTGCACCCATGCTTGATGGATGATAAGCCAATTGGCCAAATACTGCGTCACTCAGTCACCATCCTGCACATACACAATCTGCATGGGATCAGGAAAAGGGAATCCACTGCCAACCTCCACATGGGCCAATGCACTTGCCCAAATCATCCTTGTGATCATCATCACCAGATGAAGCGGCCCGGGACGAAGTTGCCATAGGTGGACAAAAAATAGCTAAAAACATATTAGACAGAGTTAAAGACAGAAGGAAGTCTCATGACATGATGCTTACATTGTTTGCCCCTCATGATCATGATTGTCGTGATGTCTGCGTTTGAGCGACCAATCTGCTGACTTGCTGTCATTACCCAAGATGTGATTTAGTCTACAAACTCTGGAAAAAGGGTGGTTCAATCAGGATGGCGATGGGAATAGAACTCTCCTACACTTTTTGTCTGTACACTAGTAGTGTGATGTAGTAGAGTTTAATAAATGGTTTTGATCATCTTGCAACATTTCTGATATGAATAATGGATGGTCTGGCAGCTTAATTTATATATATATATATATTTATTTCATGCAATAATTTATATGTATTTATGTATTCATTTCATGCAATCAAATGTTTCATTGAATGGAAACAGACTGAATATATGCAAACAGACTGAATAATATAGCCTGCTCTGGACAAACTCGTGCTAAACCCTTTCATTTATCTCGAGGATCTACCACCTCTCATCGTGCTTGCCCTCACATTATATACTCTCCTGCCCGATCAATGACCGTCCTCCCTCTCCAGGATATGACTATGATCAAGAGGATGTCTATAGTAGTGAAGCAGATGCCAATAACAATGATGAACACCCCTGGACAGGGATTGAATACTGAAAAAGGCTTGGGTCGGTGACTCCAAGGCTACAATGGGGGTAATGTTACGATAAGCTAGAGCTACTTGAAATTCAATCAGAGTTCTCAGCCCTCCTTGAATCTCTTTGTCCTTCGTCTCCTCAGTCCTTCTGCCCTTCTTGGGTGTGTCCCTTCATCTTAGTCTTAGTTGTCTCACCAGACGTTACACCTGCTCAACATTACCCTCAGCCTTCAGCTTCATCCTACCTTCAAGTCTACAGCTGACCCTATCTGGGCCAGCTGTAACAGTGCGCCTGTGCCAGGAATCAATTGTAATGCAAAGTCCCTTCAACTGGAGCCCTTGTAGAACATGGTGGAATCCTTTGAAGAGAATGAAGATAGGGATGGACTTGAGGACACCACTCGGAGAGTGGGGTTGCGTGGTCGAGGGGTTGTGGCAGTAGCGGGTTGGCTCATTTAATACTACGGGTCAAAGCAAATGTTCCCGCTGTTCCGCTATGACTACGACCTTTAGGTGTTCTGCCTCCACCATTAAAACCACTGGCCCGTCCACAAGGCCCAATGGATGTTCCAGAAAAATTGCGCCCCCTGGGTGTCCCAGTGCCACCATCGACCCAAAATCAAGGTAGTCCACCGGAAAATGTTGAAGTGAACACTGGAGAGGAAGACCAGAAAGACGAGGATGTCAAAATGGCACGTTGCGTTTATTCCTTGCGCGTGGTTGGCCAACATTGACAGAACATTTACTAATGGCTTTCCGCATGATGATGTTACGGCGAAAGACGAGTATGTCACAAGGGATGACGACCCAGATATTCACACGTGCTGTTCATTATATTCCAATGTATGTCTGATTTCGATCAGAAATGAAGAGAACAATCCACGGGCTGCACGCTGCCCTATGAAGAGTGAGTATCCTGAGGACACACACGCCTTGCGGGGTCGTCAGGCCTGCGCTGAAATTCGCGCCACACTCAATTCTCGAGATACGCTTGGCACATTGCAAGGTTGTTTTTCCGATGAAGTCTTCCGACATAGGCCTGCCGCGGATGGGAAGAGAAAGGGCCCCACCTTCAGCAGGATGAGTTCGCCCTCGACCCGAAGTTCATTTCAGGCATGTGACCCGACTTCCACCTCATCCCATGCTCAATCCCACTTGTAACATAGATTCGGCTGCTATGAGGAGCATGCGCCAGGATAGGCCACATCCGTGTACCAGAGCCCCTGCATGACGCCAGCAAGTTGCATCGTCAGCATCGGCGTGGACGGGGTCTGGGGCAGGGTGGGGGTGAGGGAGAGGGGCGGAGAGAGAGAGTAAGAGAGAGAGAGAGAGGCAGCAGGGATGTACCTTGTTGCCGCCTTCTCCATCGCCTCTGGGAGTCTGGCATTGACATGCCAACAAATCATGTCGCTGCCATCCCCTCACCATCCCGTCCCCATTCCCTTCTTGTCGTCCTCGTCGTGCCATTGTCGCACCGTTGTCTGCATCAATAGTTGTCGTCGCCTCGATGTCGCGTCATCATTGTCAGTGTGCCAGTGGACAGGGGTCTGACGGAGTAGGGTGTGAGTGAGGGAGAGAGGTGGGGAGAGATGAAGAGAGTGAGAGAGAGGGATAAGTGAGAGAGAGGGGGGCGGTGGGGACGTACCTCATCTATCTCTGTTGTCTCCGCCGTTTTCCCGATGCATTGTCGTCCTACATGGACAAGGACAGGCATGATGAAGATGAGGATGGTGAAGATGAGGACGAGCATGCTAACGCCAGCATATGGTTTTTGAGAGCGACACAATCTCGTGCCAGATGCTGGCACAGGAATACCACGATGCAGCGGACGCCTCTGATATGGCTGGTGCAGGCATCCTCGTCTGAGAGGAAACTGGTGCACTTTGTTGAGCCGCATATGTCCACTTAGTGCTGTCCGACCGCTCTCCCAGTTCCTGAACAGTCGATCCTTCGAACATTACCTACAAGGGCGTTTTTTGCACTGTGCTTGATCGTGCATCCATCTGACCCGTGTAGAACTGCCTCTGACAGTTGCGTCACGTGCACAGCTCGGAATCGCACTCGCTGCCAATATCAGCAGACAAAGCTCCCTGATCTCTTCGCCCCAGAAGCTCATTGCCATCGGTTTTATGGACTTGCAACTCAACTGGGCGATGAGCACGAGCATCCTGCAACATTGCATCCTGTCTCTGACACCTCCACTGGCACATACTGGTACATTTCCTTCCTCAGTCTTGATTTGTTACTATTCATGATCTATCATGTACAATCATGATAATACACTTGTTTTTTAATGAATTCTGCCCAAGTTGTGAACAATTAAAACCAAGCTAAACGGTCACTGAATATATGTTACAATGAGCACTGAGCATCAGTTAATTGCAAGCCAGAATTAAGGTCATTGTGGCAATGATGTTCATTGTCGACACACTTATTTCGAATGAGATCATACATGTATGTCACTCAAAAATGCAATGACCGTTCATTGCATTATTTCCCACAGTGAGGGAACAAAGACAAATGAAGATAACTGGATAACAGAAGTACCATCTGATGAACACCTCTCCCACTTTGTGGAAGTCGGAGATCGCGGGGCACTTGCTGTGCATATCTCTTCTCTCCTTTGTGGTCGACGCTGATAAGTTTCCGACATTGTCACAGGTCGCTCCAAAGTTCATTGTCTCGCTCGTAGAGCTCATCATGTCCTCAACACCATGACCTCACCCTCGTCTTCAGCTTCGTACCTGCACCCATCGCAACTAATCGAAGGTGTCGCGTTCCCGGACATGATACAGTGACATTTCCGGAACACACTCAAGTATATACATTCTACGAAGACGTCGGAGAACCCAGGGCGGTATGACGAGGTGGAACCGTGTAAGTCGTTGGGGCGTTTTTGAAGATGGGGATCACGCGGTAGTGGTTGCCGGGTCTGTACAGAGAGTCGAGTCGAGTTCAATCTCTCGATGCCAATTTTTTTGTCGTTGTTTTAGCCAAGGTTCTTTGACCTGATTTCAATAGTGAGGAGTCCTGGTCCATGCCAGGTTTCACCTAGGGCCAAACAGCCTCCTCCTGCCAGAAGCACTCATCCCGGGCCAATGATGCTGCTGTGCCAATAAACAATGCAGAAAAAACCCCAAGTAATTGACCCATAACATTGGGGGCAATGTGGAGTTGCATCGAGCCGAGAGTGTGGTCGTCATTGTCATCCTATTCCTCTATGACCTTGTCTTCAGCCAGGGAGTAACAGTGTTGTGATATCGGAGTGTTTCCACATCACAACATCACTCAGGGCTCATAACCTGTTTGAGGATATAGGAATTACCACTCAGCACTCACCTAAGTGTCTTGCTTAGAGACACTGCAAGTATTAGAACAGGAGTGCTTATTATATGTGATTACACACTTTATATACTGAGTT
Organism: Leccinum ochraceum; assembly: GCA_038091835.1. NCBI lineage: Eukaryota > Fungi > Basidiomycota > Agaricomycetes > Boletales > Boletaceae > Leccinum > Leccinum ochraceum. The sequence goes on from JBBPPE010000034.1 coordinate 7,346, forward strand.
ACACGGTCCATGGGAATGTACTACTCAAGATAGTCCATGTGGAGAATGTAAGTAGTCCGGTCAGTCCAGTATGGACTAAGGGCGGACTAGTGTCAAACCAAGTCGGACTGGTGAACAGTTCTTTCAACAATCCCTCACATTTCACTCAAAAAACTCCACAATTGCCTTGTTTCTTTTATTGTCGCTGACAATCAGGTACCTGCTTTCTCTGTGTTATTGATATGGAGTTATTGAATTATCAGTCAGTCTCTGAACATCATTGAATGCAAAGAATTTCAAAGCTCCTATCGGCTCTCTTGGCCTTCCATCTGATTCGTGGAAACCACACCGGCAAGTCACTCGCAAGGACAATAATCTACTGGACCATGCGAGGATGACAGCATAAGGTAAATTCCCATCTAACATACTTCATGTGCACTCAGTTCATTCAAATTGTCTACCTCAGATTGAGTACAAGCTGCACTGTGTAACGGTCGGGTTTAATTAAGTATGACTCAGATATGCTTCAGAATCGGTAAGGGAACCAGTCTTAATATTTTGTCCTCCATTTCTGATGCAAAAATGTTGACTTAGGATTCCAAGTCACTGCTAGGGCCCATAGTATCAATTGAGATCCTCTGGCTGGCACAGGTGAAGGATACTGGATCCAAGGGCCAGTATTTACAGCCACTAGACAATGTCTCAGAGTTAGCCATTGCGCAACTGCTCTGCTCTGCGCTACTTCTAACCATCACCTTGGGATTCCCCATAGTCGATAGAGTCTGGTTTGATTAATCTCACAAAGTGTCCAAATAAAGATTGTGCTATAACAACTACCACAGCACCCACCTACTATCGAACTGAAGGGTTGAAATTCAGCAATGACGGATTGGTGCCATCCTTTCTGTACTTCATACCCCACCCTCAAATGTTGGAATCGGTGGCAAGTACACTACACCACATCAAAAATGTCTAAGACTTATCATAGGTTCAAGGAGGGAACTGTGAGAACCATTGGGAAGTGACGATGATAAATCTGAGCCTGTCAATGTCATCACAGTCTGACAAACCCATGGCCACTGTCTTCCTCTTTTTGATGATCTTGGCACTGTCATGGTTAGACTCAGTAAGTGAGATGGTGTCGCCAGTAGGTTGCGCTCTTTTTCTTGACCCGTGTGGTGGCAAGATTGACCAGCAAGATTAACCTTGTGAGGCAGACCTTTTCAATCCATCCTTCTGAAGTAACTGAAGTCCGGTTGGACTGTTGGACTAGCACTCAGGGGCTGACGACCACACTTGGAAGAGAGAAGGATGGAGATGGAAGCGAAGGACTTTGGCAATAAGCTCAAGAGGTCAAAGCTGGGTCCAAACAAATTCCATGCATCCTTCTCTGCTTGAGTCTGCATATTCAGTCCCAATTCAGGGTGGAAATAACACCTGGATCACTTGTTATACTCTTGAATAAACCTCCATTCTTTTTTCAGCTATTGTCAAGAGTCAGCAGACAAAGATTGGGGAACAGTAACAACACACAGAAGTCCACTTTCCCTGGATTGATGAATCTAGAATATCCCACACTTTTGGGGATGATTTGAACAACTTCTTCATCTGCTCCTTTTCAACTTTTTTTCCCCACCCATTCAACCTGTTTTGGGAAAAGATGTGTTGTGCACATTATATTCTGGAAGCTATAGGCCTAATTTTGCTGGATTTCAGGTATCAACTAATTTGCTTCTCTAGCCTTTTTGCAGGATCCTGGTGCCTTCTTTAATCCTTGCTTGCCAAGCTCCCCCTTTAGGCTGCCCAGCTAATGTCATGATGTGATGGGAAAAACCTCCAACTCTCCCTCAAAACTCATAGGCAAGGTGCCTTCCTTCACCTCTTCACCCTCACCCTGGTCCATTTTGTAAGCCTGCATAATGTCCATCATGTTAGTGGACAAGAAGGTAAAGCTACTTCTTTGTTCTTTGCTACCAGGTAGCCTTGAACCATAAAAACAGGCCTGCGCTCCATGCTTGAAACTCATCCCTCTATGGATTCCATCCCAGTCCTAGGTCTTTGGTCAACCAGCCAGAATTGTTATGATGTGGTCCTCCTGGTCAACAATGGCAATTGGGAATTTGAAAATAGGCAGGGTTCTAACAGTGTGGTACAAAAAAAAAAAAAAACTGGCTGTTCTATTCCACAACCTTAATCCATGCATGGCCTTGGCCTTATGCATGGCCTGGTTTATTTGGCTGCAAAGTTTATCAAAAACATTCCTGCATGATGGTTGCCTTGTCAGTGGCTTCTCAACAAATATAGATGGAATGGGCTCTTAAGATGGCTGCAAAGAGTCTGTTGGGCTCTCTATTGAGCCAGACTCATGGTTAATTTGTCCAGAAAGGATGTGGTCTAGCTTACACTTCAAAGCTGTGTTAATTTGTTCAAGCCATATGAATTCAATGCAGATGATGGCAGAAACCAAGTATAAGGGCATCTAAAAATGCAAAGATGAAATAACAAAGAAAAACTGTTTGCAAATTCATGGTACCATTCAAGGAAGAAAACTTCATGAAAGGCATATTCAAGGTGATGGCAGGCTTGAAGATATGTAATGCATGAAAACTAGAGCTAACCGTAGTCTTTTGTAACTCAGTGAGAACTGGCAATCAGTTGGTGCTCTGAGTAAAAGCTTTTGGCAGGAACAGTGCCTGCAGTTTAACAACTTTGAGCCATGTCTAAGGTAATCAGATTATATCTTCAGTATGCAAACACCAATACTGAGACTTCTAGCAGACAGCATATCAATGAGAGTGCATCTCAGCTTGAAGATGGTGACAGCAATCCACCTGCCATATTTCTTGCACCATACATAGCTTACAAAATGTATCAGTTTTATAATGATTTCATCATGTGGATGGTGTCATCAGGGGATCTGTTCTCAGAATTCTAGAAGAGATATCATATGGTGTGGTGGTGTTCCCTGCCCACATGTTCAACAATTGACATAATACTACCAAAGGATTGGCCTGATCATAGGACCATGTTGAATGTAATCACAAGGAGCCTGCTGAGTTACACTGTGACTCAGAAAGGTTTTCAGTGATTTGAAAAATCAGACCATCTTCTCTCTTTGCAATTGCCAGTTACTCACTGTAAGTTCCCTTGATGTAAAAGCTTCCTTTGCTTATCAGAAGGCAACAAGAGGAACATATTTTCGTCTCCAGTACCCTCTGGCTCATGACACCAACAGGCAGATAAAAAGGTAGAACAAATACTCGATGTCATCCGCATATGTGTGTTTAACGGTGACAGGGGTTTTGTGACATTGACATGGGACACAGATGCACTCTTTCAAATGGCAGAACAATCCACATTGTTCACATGGTTCTCGAGTTGGCCAAGGAGGTTGGTATAGAAAGATAAGGAAAAGTACCCTTTACATGATGTTAGTGTCGTTACAAGAATATTACTTTCGACTTACGGTCCCGCCCATATCATATTCATTGCGTTCATTGATTTCCACAGCAAACTCCCAGTCGAGAAGGAACCTGCAGGCTCCATCTGCGGTATCCTCGATCATTGCATTATTGAGGCTGCAGTCACAGTGCAAAAACCCCCCTTTCCTCCACTGCAACCTTTTGAACTATTAACAAATGAGTAAGGACCACATAGTACTGTAATGTACTTCGTAAATATGTGGTATACACAAAACGAGTTCCTTCTTGGTCTTGAACATTGTCAATGGATGTGTGCAAGGCTTCATCATGAAGCGAACATGAGTTTGCCTCGACTTCATACTTTTCCTTCACTTCTCCTTGCAATAGCATTGCGTTTCGTCTGTGATGCCAGGTGTGATCTCAACTGACCAGAAATTGATGAGATTGGGGACAGCTTCTGAACCTGCTTCATCATATTGATTTTGTTTAGCTGATCGTGGTCATTCTGGCCAATAGTCCTTGATAATGTAGTACAGGCCTAAGGTAATATACTGTACCTCGTCCTAGAGATCCGGTGCTAGAACATAGGATGTTGCTGATTGTGTAGATCTTTTGGCGGACTGAAATTGTTCCGATGGGAGCCACCAATTCAGGTGGTGGAGGTGGTTATGGTAAAAGTGAATTGTGGCATGGGTACAGGTGGGGGTGTGGAATTGTTCAAGGGATAATGGGGCCAGGAGGGTGGAAGGTTGAACTGAAAGGTCATGTCGAAACCAATGGATGAGTGAATGCTAATTAGGTCAGGTTTTCGTTGATAGCCTGTCACAACCTGGCAAGGACTTGCTACTCCAATCTGACATCCAAAAGTGTTGCTTGCAGGCAGATATGGTGGGATTTTTGGCGTGGACAGAGGCAGTGACAGCGGTCATGTGAGTGTTGAGGAACAACACCCTTTGTGCCTCTTGAAGTGGAGAACTCATCCTTGGAGGATTTGGTGGGGTGAAGCGCCAGTTCCAGTACTTTCTTTCTGCATCATAGAGATGGACAGGGTCGTCCAAGTCCAAGGTTGAAGAGGTAGTAGATGTGAGCAAACTGGCAAGCTGCTTTAGTAAGCTCCCAGCGCACAGCAGGTCCTCCACCCAGATAGCTCAATAGTAGGCGTCCTTTTTGAATGTTGCAAAAATAACATCTAGAAAAAATCTGAGGTCATCGCTTCGTGCTTTCCGGCCTCGACTTCAAGCTCGGGACCCATAAACCTATCCATGTTGGCGATGCTGCGGCCGTTTTTTGGGGTTGGGAATGAGCCACAAACAAACATCGCCAAGAATAGCACATTCGTGCTTCAAGGGACATGGATCATGGTAGCTTGAATGAGGGTGAGACTTGATGAGGACTGTTTGATCACTACTCTTGATGAGGTCGACTGCTTGAAATACATTACCTATCATAGTTAGTCAGTTAGAACAAGATATCGATGAGTCTGACGCACCAGATCCGGCCCTGAAATCCAAACACCCATTTTCAAATAGCGCAATGGCTCCTTCCTCCGAGTTCAAAATGATTGCTGCGCCTTGCTAGCTACGTCCTCCTCGAGATTTATGAGCCTGCGCCCGTACGGTCCGAAGTTGCTGAGAAAGCCTTGTTGTGGACCCCTCGAAGAGACAATTGTTGACTTGGGATAGATGCGATGTTGTCCATAACAACATACTAGAAGCTTGAGTTGTGGGATGTGAGCTGGAAGATGTAGGATATGAGCCATGGGCAATACAATGTCACGGTGGTGGTAGAGTACAGGGCAGAAAATAAGTGAAATTTTAATTTGGGCAACGGATAGTATGGTGGTAAAAGGTAGATGGTCGAGTTCACACGGCAACAATACTATACAAAGTGCACTGATCAACGGTTTATTGTACTACAAGTGTACTGGCATACATAGATATCGGATGGGTATGAGATGTGGATCAAAAGGTAGTCCATGGTGAGGGTGAAGATTATGGGATAAGTCTTCCGCTTGCTCTATAAATTGTTATAGAGATAGATTATTAGCTATCATATGCACTACTGGCAAGGCTGGCAAATGACCTACCTCCCAGAATTTCAAAGGATCAGAATCCTCCTCCCAGAGGTCGCCATTGATATACGTAGAATATTCTTCATCGGTCACTGTCACTGTGCTGGGTCAGGAGTTTGGCACTGTATTCTCCGAGTCCATAATGTTAATACCAAATTGTGTGGCAAGAGAATCAATAATATGGGAAGGTGATTTACCCCTTTGTTGAGTAACATGTGTTGGATATTTCCGTCAGTACTCTTGCATCTACAATACAATCAATCAATGTGTTGAACTTCTGGTTATTTACTGTGAGTAAACGAAGCTCGAGTGAGAACAAAACAAAAGAATATACCTGGTCACATCAGCAACAATAAAAATAACAAGATAATTGTGTAGCTCCTTCAACAAGAAGGAAGGGACCAAGGAACATTCGCTAGAATCTGTGTTACTTGAAGTCTGTGGGAGATAGGAAGTCAGAGAATCAAGTGTTCCACCATTCTCCAATATGACCTGGATCTCCTGAAGAGTGTAGCCACAACCCATAATACACTTGACACTGTCCAACCATATTGGCCATCTGTTCTCTTCCACAAGGGTGAGGTATTTGAGCAAGTGGTGGTGGTGATTGACATGGCCACGAAGTACCGACGTCCCAGTATCGCGGGAACATTGGAAAGTACGCTTCAAATTCACTCGATCGAGCCCACGCGACAACAACAATATAATTAGTATACGGGTGAGCGAAGATGGAAAAAAACTCACCTGCATGGCTTCAAACCCAGAGCTATGGTGTGGGTATGTATTCGAGTCAATGTTTGGCTTTAGCGAGATTCACAGCTCAGGCTACTACTTGGCTTTGGACCCAGAGCTACAGTGAGGGTGCAACTTGAACATTGGAGGCATGCCACGACTCTGCCGCAGTATTCGAGTCAATGTTTTGCTTTAGCGAGATTAACAGCTGCTACGTACGTACTCGCTCAAAATTTCAATTAACTGGCTCCTGGCTCCAAGTCTAGAACTAATGTACATAGTAAGTATGGTAGAGTAAACTTCCGGGAGATGGGAGAGGAACGAGGGGATTCGAGATCACTAGGGCCCAGAGGTGTTCCACCAAGAGGGCTAGGGAGATGACCTTGAGCCAAAGGACTGGTAGGAGAGGAAGAACTACATGATGAAGGAGGGGCGGAAAGAGACATGGTAGATATGGAAGAAATTGAGTCGGAAGGGATATAGCTAGACATTCTTATAGGAAAGGACGGTATTGGGTTTCTAAGGTGAGGAGGGTTAGGAAGGAAAAGCGGTGGGATGGAGTTTTTTATATGCTAGAAGGATTGTTTTTGCGTGTTTTAATTCTCATTCTGGGATCCAGGTATCTTCTTCGGCCGTATATCCTTTCCATCAGATCAGATACATGCGGTTGTTGAAGGGGCCTCTATGACATATGATGCACAGTATTTCAAACTCCTCTTCGCCCTTGATAAGATCAGGTGGTGGAGCGGGGAAGTTCGGGCCGTGTACGGGGTTTTCACAATAGGGTGATAAGAGGTCGGAGGCATGAAACATGCTGTGAATGCTCCAGGTTTTAGGGAGGCATAGTTGATAGGTGATGGGTGATAGGACCTGGGTGATGGTAAAAGGTCCTTCTCATTTCAGAGCAAACTTCTGAGAGATGAGGTTTCGTTTGAGGTTTTTGGCTTCAAGCCAGACCTTGTCTCCTTTCGAGAATGGGGTAAATCCTCTTAAAGAACTTATATGGTTCTTTGTGTGCAGCCGAGGGGTTCAAGAGAGAACCAAAGAGGAATGATAGGGAATATATCTCTAGTAGAGAACTTACTAGGAATGTATGAGTGAACGATTATGAAGTAACTTGAAAGAAAAAAACAACTTGGATTGAATGGACGTCTGGGTCCATCTTATATACTACATAGTTTGTTTGTATATACATTCTTTGTAAAGATGTCAGCTCGTTGGTCATTTGTAGGAACATAGCTCCTTGATTATCACAGTTTAGCAGTAATGGTATCTCATGACCGATCTCTTTAAAGAGATTATGAATCCAAACTAATTGTCTGGCAGATTCAGTCATGGCAATGTATTCCGCTTCTGTTGATGATAAGACAAACTTTCTGATGTCTTGAACACCAGGAAACGATAGCGTCTGCAAGGAAGATACAATAGCCAGTTGTAGATCGTCTTGTTTCAAGGTCAGGTGCAGCCCAATCAGTATCACAATAGGTAGTAAAGCTTGCATCCTTTGCTAAACCATTGTATGTGATTGACACATCCTTGGTATAAGCAAGATATCGAACAATGTAAAGCGCTCGATTGAGGTGATCCTCAGAAGGATTTGCAGAAAATTGTGACATCTTGATTACAGCATAAGCCAGGTCTGGTCGTGTTCCAAGCATGATATAAAGAAGTGGTCCGATCACAGATTGATATTAAGATCTTCGTTTAGGATCTTCTTTCTGTTCATTAGGACTCGGATTATATCCGGAAGGAAGTGGTGTACGAGCATGTTTACAATTCTCTAGTTTGAAACGTTCAATGACTTTTTCAGCATAGGAAATTTGATCAAGTCTCACTGAGAGTTCGTTTGTTTCGATCTCTGGTAATTCGCATGCCAAGATATTCTTTAGCATCACCAAGTATCCGTGATTCCCAATGATCTGTAAAGATCTTCATATGACAATCAATGAGTTTGAGGTTGGAACCCATAAAGAGAGCATTGTCAACGTAAACTATGAAGATGATCTTGTCTTTGCCTATATATTTGATATAGACACCAGGATCTGATGTCGTTTGTTTAAATCCCATTTCTACAAGGGATTTGTGTAGAGCTTTGTTCCATTTGATGGCTGCTTGTTTGAGTCCATAAATGGATTTGCATAGACGACAAACTTTGTTTTCTTTGCCTTTTTCGATGAAACCTTCTGGTTGAACCATATATAACTCCTCGTTGTCGTCAAGTTCTCCAAAGAGAAATGCTGTCTTGACATCTAAGGCTTTGATCTCCCAATCTTCAAGGGCTGCTAAGGTAGGAGAAGCCTGACGGTTTCAAACCGTGCAACAGGGGAAAAGGTTTCTTCGAAATCTATTCCGTAAATTTGTGTAAAGCCTTTTGCAACATATTGAGTTTTCTTTTGACCGTCACTCTTTGTTATATATACCCATTTTTCCATGATAGGTTTACGATCTGGAGGTAGATCTGCTAGATCCCAAACATGTCGGTCTTTAAGAGATAACATCTCTTCTTCCATAGCTTTTTGCCAATCTTTTTGATCTGCTGGTGATAATTTTTCAATGTCTCGGTAATGTACCGGTGTTTTACCGATAGTTATGGTAGCAGCAGCAAAGTGTTGACGAATCCATTTAGCACTAAAATGTTGTGCTAATGGTTCATATAATTCATTCATATCATTGTCTCTATATAATATAGGGACAGGATCTTCCAGAATTGGAGTTTGATCCATACTCGGAGTAAGGGGAGAAAGTGGAGATAACTCCTCCTGAATTGTTTCCATTGGAGTTTCTTGTCGAGACAAGTCACTTTCTATCTCTAATGGAGTTCGATCTCCATAGGTATTATTTGGTAGGAAACGTCGAATTGGAACTCTGGAGGATACTCATGATCGAGTTCATGGTTCTTCTTGTATCATCTGTGTGGGATGATGAATATGAGGTCGAGTTCTAAATTCAGGTATTGTTTCATCTGCATATCTCCTAGGAGCAAACCAAGGTGGTCGTGGATAAGAAGGATTCTTTTCATAGAAATGTTGGAGATTATTATCTTCTTGTTCCTCAGTAGGTATGTCTCTGGTATCACGAGGGATATCAGGTAATTCTTCTCTGTCTTCATCATATCGATCGAGTAGTCGACGTTTGTGTTGATGAATACGTTCTGGAGAAGTATTTTGATGAATTGAAGTTTCATGAATTTTTCTTCTTTGTCCATGATGATCTGGATTAGTTCCAAAAGGGGCATATTGAGAAGTTGGTTGAATTGTCTCTGATGTTTCCTTGCTATCATCTAATGGAATAGATAATAATGGAAGGTTTGAATGAATAGGTACTTCTTCGGGTGCTTGGGATAAATCCCAGTAATTTTCAGGAAATTGTTTCGAAGAATGTGGTGATGAATGTCTCGAATGATCTATAGATCTATTTGGTAAAAGTAATAGTGGAAATGGTTGTTGGGGAGCAGGTTGAGGATTAAGTGGAAATGAGATTATCTGATCAGGATATTTTCTAGTTCCAGTATCCTCGTTACCAGTCGGTAAAGCTTCTTCTTCAATATTTGAAGAGGTATTTGGAATAGAGGAAAGTTCGTCTATTGGAGTTACTTTCTTTGAACAATAAGGGAAATTTCCTTGATCAAATGTAGCAGTTGAGGAGATGAAGACTTGTCGACGTGTTGAACAATAAAAACGATAGGCTTTAGTTCCCTTTTCATATCCTATGAATATCATTTCTTCTGCCGTAGGTGAGAGTTTGTTCTGTCATATATCTTTAGGAATAAACACATAAGCTTTACAACCGAATACTTGGAAGTAAGAAATGTCAGGTTTCTTTCCTAAGAAAATCTCAGCTGGGGTTTTCCATTTATGACGACGCATAGGTTGTCTATTGTAGATATGTAATGCAGTTTCACATGCGTCTTGCCAGAAAGAGTTTGGAAGACAGGCATTGAGACATATTGCTTGAGCTTTTTCCATGATAGTTCGATTAAATCTCTCTGCTCTACCATTCTGTTGTGGTAGATGAGGAACAGAGTATTGACAAAAAATCTTGTCCAAGATATTCCCCTTCATGGTCCGAACGTACAGAGGTAACGGAAAGACCAGTCAAGGTCTCCGCATGGAGAACCAACTCACGGAACCGCAAAGCAGTATCACTTTTGCGAGGAAGAAAAGCAAGGAAGGCGAAAGCAGAACAATCATCAATAAACGTAAGGATCCAGCAAGTAGATTTCCGATATAAAATGTATAGCCTTGATGGGCTAATTGATTGGTAGACAGGAGTCTGCATGATGCTTCAGGTGATAACCAAACACCGGTTAAAGTGATGGGTTTTTTCCCAAAAGATGCTTTAAGGAGAATAGTTCCAGGTCCTGTCATTTGTATAGTTGAACCATCAGTGATTCGAGCATATTTTATGTCATCTCCCAGAACCATAAAATCTGAACAAAATGGGGTATTATGATCAGAACAACCAAAATCGATTAACCAATAATTTTTAAGAAAATCATTTGATCTCAAAGTTTTCTTAAGTGATCCTATCATGTAACACCAAGAACTGTAATCATCATTATCATAAGAGGAACAATCATTATCCCCCCAGTCATCTATATCGGGTACAAAATCATTCGAATGAGAAACAAAATTTCTGGAATCTAAACCATGTTTCCAGGTACCATCCGAATTTCTCCGATTATCTCTGTGATAGCTTCCACTAACTCGGGCACTTTCTCGCCTAGCAGGAATCCATTTAGAGGATCGAAAGTCCTGCTTTTGTCTTGTAAATGGGTTGTTTCAAGGAGGAGGCAGTAAAAGACGAACTGTCTTGAGTCTGTAAAGACTCATTAGTGGCTAAGACTTCTTCCATAAGAAAACACTGTGCCTCTTGTATCTGCTCGGAGGGAGAATTATTCCATGCAGAATTATTGTACAAGGAGGACATGTCTTCTTCATTGGCATAGGTGACCATATAGTCATCTTGCGACTCGTCATATTCCATGATGGAACTCTGTTCTATGTGTTCTTCTGGTTTTTCTGTTAAAGTTTCTGAAGAGTCATCCATGATCATAGATTCTTCGTTAATAGATGATGTGAGATTTGCGAATCCCACAACATTGTTTGCACGTCCCTTTCCTTTCTTTCTTCTATCCTGACGTTTGTTGAAGTTGTCAAAATTATGTTTCCCTCGAACAGAAGAAGATCCATGTCCTCATCCTCTGTTAAACCCCCCACGACCACGTCCAGAGCTCTGATCATTGTTAAAACGATTAGGAAAAACAGGAGGACCGCCATGGTTGAAGGAGGTCCAAAGGACGTTGTGGCCCAGGTCCACACTTAAGAGCCGAAGTGCGGTTAGCTTGCAGCTGTGATGGGCGTGGTTGACCAGAGGAAGAAGAAGAAATGCGATGAGCAAGACTTCGGGAGGATTGAAGACCAGACTTCTGTGTATTGATCTCCTTGGAAATACGAGGAAGAAGAGCATTGATAGTGAAATTGGCTTCAGCGATGGTTTGGATGGCGTGAGAGATCATGCCATCGAAAGAGGGAGGGAGGCAGGAAAGAAGAATCATAGCTTTAAGAGGAGCTAGAACAATAAGACCAACTGCATCAAGCTGCATGAACTGAGAGGTGATCATAGAAAGTCCTTCAGAGAACTTGTTCATCTCGATCCTCGTGCAAAGGAGATCGGAAAAAATCATAAATTGTCCGGGAATGCCTTTCTTTCCAAACAAGGACTCGAGCTTCAGATAGAAGGCACGGGAAATGGAAGGTTTCTGCACAGTGCCGTCTGGAATATAATCCCAGACAACTTGTGTTTGAAGTTCAAGGGAAATGACAGTGGAAAGGAAACCCAATATTTTACCATCTATGAGTTCCCATTTGTCTTTGTCAGCTGCGTTTCCCTGTGCAGCCTGAGTAAGGTCCCCGGTAACAAATTTCCAACCACCCAGCATTTGGAGAGGTCCTCGGATAGAGGTTATCTATTGTTGATAGTTGGAGGAACCAACAAGAACAGGAACACGGGCAATGGCTTCTTTAGGGACAATGAAGTCGGAAGGAAAGGTAGCCATGATGATACAATGTGTTCTAACAAGAAAAAGATAGGATCTGTAAGAAAGGATCAAAGAGATCAGCATCGATTGCATATGATAAATAGAGGGAGGAAGAAAAATCTGAAAGCATGATCTCTTCATTATCTAGTGGAAGAAATACATTTTGAGGCGTGATCTGTCCTGAACCAAGAGGTGTTGAACCTCTTTCCATTTCTTGATATCCCGAAGTCTCCGATTCATCATCCGATTCTTCAGTCACCTCACTGTGAAGTGATTCCTCTTCTTCACGAGCCAACCTTTCGAAGTATCTGTCTGTACATCCAGGTATTCTCTTCAGACGTCTCTCCATCCAATCCCTTCTTCTTTCTAAGTGTGGTTGTAGTCTTCGGTATTCTCGATCCTCGATTTGTTGTTCCAGATCCCATTTCCAGATACGGTTTTGTTTATATTGGTTCATGTCAGGGTGACGTTGATACCAGTAGGCAGTAGGGATTTCTGTAAATGTATTTGGTTCTGGATTATCATTAACTGATTTCTCGATGTATTCAAAATTTAGCATCGGAAAGAAATGAGGATTGTGAATATGAGGAAAAGTTTCATCTCAGTTCCCATTTTCTAATCTAGGAGCCAGAAAAGTAGCATAAGACAGATTAAAGTATGGAAAGATTTTGGCATGGAGGAAAAGAGAAAGATGGAAAATATATTGTACAATAGAGTGTTGTAGCAGGGAGGAAGGACATTTGTCCACGAACTGCCCGAAGCCATCGAAAAAAGATGAGTCAGCCTGCTCAGGCAAGAGGTGCCTCTTTGCAGCCAATGTCCAGGAAGGACAGAGTGAGAGCCACCAGGAAGAACCTGGCAAGGAATGAAATGAGGATACCAGCAGCAAGGACGAACCCAACAACAAGGTCTCAGAGGGTCAGATCAACCAAGAAGGAAACAGATTCAACAACTTCAAAGAGGTGTCGGAAGTCAATGATAACAACAAACCGGTTGCCTACTTCGGTGTGATGCATGACAACAACGAACAGTCTATAGGAATGAAATGAGGATACCAGCAGCAAGGACGAACCCAACAACAAGGTCTCAGAGGGTCAGATCAACCAAGAAGGAAACAGATTCAACAACTTCAAAGAGGTGTCGGAAGTCAATGATAACAACAAACCGGTTGCCTACTTCGGTGTGATGCATGACAACAACGAACAGTCTATAGAAATTATAGACTAATGAAAGATAAGTTCCAATGAGGAATTAAGGAGTGAGAGATCAAACAAGGAATGAGGTTAGAGGTTAGAGGAAGCTAGTCGGTACAATCTCTATGATATCAGTTATTCTCTATACCTAGACTTATGTTAGTCTCTATCACTATTCGTGATTGAAGGCAACCTCTATCCAAAAAGGACTATGGCACCTCAATAGAGACAGTGACTTTAGGAAGGGGAATGTATAGGTTACAGGGAATCCAACCAGAACAAGACTGACTTGTTCGGTTGCTGCATTCAAGTATTTATACTACTGACATGTGTGCACAGACCAGCTTAGGGCTGGTCGGAATAAGCTATGCTAACTAATCAGGTAAGTGTCCACCAAGTGCTACAACGATAAAGGTACAGGTCACATGATGTCGACTAAATAGGTCATGTGACTTTGAAAAGTGAAAGATGAAAGATAATGCTTATGTAAGCAGTCACGTGATGCTGACTAAGCAGGTCACATGACTTCAAAGAGTGGAAAATGAATAGGTTTGCAACAGTGATAGGAAGTATGATAAGTAGTACATCATTGATACTATGAATCATCAACTAACTCCTAGAGGTCTAGTCATAGGTATTCTTATATAGCATAAGCTATATAGAAAAGAATGACAACTATCTCTTATCTTAATAATGACTGAAAGACAATATTTAGATAAGGTAATATCTCTATCATTATATGATAGGTGTTACAGCTGGCCTGGATAGGGTCGACTGTGGACTTGAAAGTGAGGGCTAAGACAAAGGATAGGCCAAGCAGACGTAACGCCTGGCGAAGCTGGAAGACTAAGGGTTCTTTCGAGGAGGAACTCACGAAGAGTCTGGTCACTCGAAGACTAAAGGCTAAGGGACACACCCGAGGGGTTGGAGGACCAAGGGGACGAAGGACGAAAGTACACGAGGCTTTGGGCTGAGAACACTGAGTTGCATTTCAAGTAGCTCTAGCTTAGTAGAATACAAACGAAGAGAAGGGTCCTTAAGTACTATGAGATGGAAGGCGATGGAATCACAAGGAATGGAAGAGTCATCCATGGCAAGGAATGAGTCAGAAGCTGCGGAATGCCATGCGTACAGTAAGCGAAGATTGATGAATGATGTATCAACGACGTCATTGTGAGTCAGAAGGCATAGAGCAAAGATAGGAAGTAATCGGATCAAAGATAGGAGAGAATAGGAATGAGGATCGGAGAAAGGCGGACCACTGTGATGTGAAGCAGGCAAAATTGCTAGAGGTCTAGGGTACATTGTGAATATGAAGCTAAAGGCGATAAAGGAAAGAGAACGAGAGGAAAAAGGGATACATAGACAGCTCTCTCAATGATCATAACAATAGTATCTTCTATTGAAGATAGGAAATCTCTATTACAAGGTAATAGATATGAGACTTATTCAGTCTCTAATGTACAGATGTAAATACATGTACACTCTATTAGATAATAGACATAGTCTATTAACTTATAGGTAAAGCTTAATAAAACTTGTAATGATCAAGGATATGGTCAATCATTCTCATTAGGATCTCTGTCCATAATGGTAAGTTGTCTGTAATATTAATAGATAGTAAGTACAGGAACTGATGTCTTGTATCTGTCAAGTAACAGAATATCAGTAAGAGACACTAGACTTATCCTTGTAGGATAGTCAAGTAGATCTTATTTTGTTGAGAGGTAGAAAAAGATGGGTAGAAATTTCCTTAATATTATGAGCTCTAAAGATGAGCTATATATACTAGATACAGTGATTATCTAATATATATTACTAATAGTATGTAACCAATAGCATAACAGACTCTTGTACATGATATGTAAGCACCTAGTCATATTCTAGTCAGAAAAACTAGATATGAGTCAGTTGTACATTGTATGAGTCATTTGTATAGTATGAGTCATATGTACAATATGTGAGTCAATATGAGTCTTGATCAATAAGCTGATCAGTAAGCAGGTCTTTCGACCAATGGCATATCATACTCTTATCTCATATATCTAATATTAGATAAAATCAGATGTAATCTTATCTTCGAGATGTACTTAGCATTGCTATGCTTTAGATAGCATAATATATATGGCTTGTGCCAATCATAGAAATGTAGTAGTGTAATATATAACATACTACAATTTCAACATAGTCTGATGAAGAGCACATTGTCTACTGTTCGATGGCGCACATCGCCGACAACTCTGAGATCCCTAATATTGCTGAGATTAAAGTACCCAACCTCATTGCATATGATCCAACTGGGGATGAGGACCCAGAGGATGACAAGAACATAGTCCTGTTGGGTGTGGAACTGGTCAGCTCATGTAACCAGGCATATCCTGGATAACTCCACCAACCCTGAAGTGTCAGTGACCTTGCAATACCCATCACAGTTGGCACATCAACATTATGACAGTGGTTGGGTCAAAGGCAATAACGCACAACCACAGGCTGATCCTGCCAGTTACCAATGGCTAGAGAGTGCCTTGCGTGTACTGGCTGGCCACTTGATGAAGTATTGCAGTGTTATGCGGGAAATCAGTGAAGACGCTGCAGCTCTACTTAGGCAGGGTGGTACCCTGGTAGAGATACAACACTGTATCAACATGTTCTGCCATTTCGATGGCACTGACTTGGACACAGAACTGCGCAACATAATCCTATATCACAATGACCTCTGGATGGAGATGCCCCTTGGACCAGTGATGATATGATATCCCAATTGGGGATGCCAGAGGCTCCGATGGTGATGATGGCAGCATTGTGGTTGCTGAAGGCATCGGTGCAAGTGCCCGAACCGGAGCACATGTTCAAATAGATAGTCCTTCATTATGGAAAGCCAGACAGCTGCGCTCAAAAAATGATCCGCCAACAGCCAGCCAGCACTTATTTAGGAAGTGATTGATGTCGAGACACCAGCCACCGTAGATACCACTTTATAATTTATTTATTTTCCCTTCACAAATGGCTGACTACCAAGTGCCAAAGATGGAACATCAAACAGTGTAAGTGAGAAACGACAAAATAGTTTACAAATCACAATGCACCAATGCATGTAAGTGAGATGAACAAAAAAAAATAGTTTACAAATTACAAAGCGCCAACCAACGTGCAAGCCAAGAATCAAGAAAAGTTGATGTTCAAGAAATACAAAGATGATAAGTAACAAGAGACTATCATTGATTACTTCCTCATCATTTTGAGAGTCCGAGTCTGAGTCTGAGGAAAACTCCACCATGAGAGCCGGTGGTCCATCAATCTCATTGAGAACTGTGGGCTCTTCCTGTTCCAGTTCATCCATAGCCTCTAGATGTTGTGGTTCTGTTTATGAGGGTTAGATCAACCATAGACGAGTGTTCCCTATGACTTATGAAGCCCCATTCCATTGGCCACACCACCCAAATAGCCCTCAACCTCCAAAAGATCTTTGAATCCTGAGATGAGCTTGTAGTCAGTGTCACCATCACGACACAAAGCAGGGTTCTCATCAAGTGCGATTAGGACTTGTGGGATATCATCACAGGTGCTGATGAGCACGAGAAGGTTGTTGTAGACATCTCAAACTGTGGAGTGATCCATAGCTGGTGAGCCAAGTTGTGCGTAACACTCATTAATGAAAACATTGAGGGCGGGGGGTACTAAGTTGAATATGGGGTGTCCGGCATCCATGAATGTGTCGCACACTTTCTTGATGTCCTCCTGAGATACCGTGACCTTTTGTTCAAATGATTACAGTTTTCAAGTTTTTTCGTGCTCAGTGAATAGAATGGACATAGTATATACCTTGAAGCCCAAAGCCCTGTAGTCCTCTGAGTACCTGAAAATGAGTTCTGGAATACCATGAGGTAATACCTTCTTCTTGTCGTGTCACATGCGGGTGTTGTTAACATGGTCCTAATAGCTATTAAGCTCAGCTCGAAGCCATGGAATAAAAATCCATCAGAAAACCATCCTTTGAGAACAAGTTCGTCAGGACTACTCTGAAGGAAGGAAAAAACATGCACTCTTGCAAAGTGTTGTAACGGTCATACCAGCCACTGGCGTCCACACCCTGTTCCAGAATGGCCTCAAACCTGGGAGCAAAGCGACACCGGAGTTGTCTCCCCTGTTCGAGATTCTACACTTACGTTTCATTAATGCCGGCCTCATTTTGTGTTATGCCAAGGTCCTGGTTGGTTCCATTGGACACACAACATGTCCTCCCTCTCCAAGAAAGGGCATGAGTGGCACACTGAAGGCCAATCTTATTGAGGAAGTCATCACCTTCTCTGGTGACTCGGATGGTGACTTCGTCAAGTACATACACAATGGTAATGCCGAACCCATCGCACAATTTGTCATTCACGCAACACGTTTAGTACAGCAAGACAGGAGGTCAAGTGTACATATCTGATTATCAAGGTGCATGTTCTTGTTTAGACGGCTTGACGTGTTACTTATTGACTCTTATTGTAACAGGGAGTGGACTACTCTGTGATGGAAATGTGGAGCATTCAGTAGCTCTGTTCAAGAACGAGCACATTTGCAACCGGTATTGAAAATGGAAAGGTTTCAGGCTTGTGTCTTTCAGACTCACTGAAGCAAGCAAGCGCACTGCTCGTGAATGATAAGGGGAGTGCACCAATCGCTATATACAAAGTACTACAATGTTCTTGAAAATTGTCTTTCTTGATTCTTGGCTTGCGTGTTGGCGTGTTGTAATTTGTAAACTGTTTTGTCGTTCATCTCACTTACACTTTGTCATCTCTTACTTCTACCGTTCGATATCCCACCTTTGGCACTCAGTAGTTACTAGTCAGCCATTTGTGAAGGGAAAATAAATAAATTACAAAGTAGTATCTAAGGTGGCTGGTGTCCCTACATCAATCGCTACCTAATTAAGTGCTGGCTGACCATTGGCAGATCATTTTTTGAGCGCGGCTGTCTGGCTTTCCATAATGAAGGACTATCCATTTTGTTCAATGAAATTTGTGGTGATGAATAGAAAAGTAACCTTTGTTGAAAATAATTATATTCAGGATGTGAAGGACAAAAAAGATATTAAAGGAGTCTACTCACAGTTACCTAGCCATGACCTCTATTTTTGGAGGATGGACTAGACACCTTTAAGTCCAGGCCCTAATCACCCAGTAATGCAGCTTATTTGATTTATCCTTGATCAGGCAATGGGGAACTGTTCTTCTAGCGCCAATCCACTGATTTGAAGTAAGAGATTATTTGGCCCCATATTGCAATACATAACACCAAATTTACTGTTGAACAATGCTAGCTACTCAGTTAGATACAATCTAGTAGTAAGAGTATAGCATATGATGTACCACAAACATATCCCATAAATATCATAGTTCAAGAGCTCTTGTCAACATGAAAACATGAATAAAGAGACTCTGATGGAATGGAAGAGAATGCTCTTGTGAATGTGGGGCTTGATGTTGATCATGTTGATCATTATCCATTGCAAAATATTTACAGTAGAGTCTTTGCATATGTGATCTTGATGTCAGGCCAAGATGTCAACATGTTGGTAGGAAGAATTGTTATACTTGGGATGATATCCAGTTGCTACTAGAGGCAAGCCAGGCAAGGTCAGCATCCAGTGAAACAGCAACAGAATTTGCAAAGACACTGTCTCTGTCCAGAGAACCAAAAAACTTCTCCTCTTCAGCCATCAACAGTACTGGATTTGTCGTCTTCATCAAATTCAATTGTAAATTTCAACATCAGTAGGCCAGTTGATATTGGCCCACAACTCTTTGAGGACATATTTCACAGCATCTAGTATCAAAATGTCAACATTAGATTCTTAAGGACTTATGGGATAATGAACTTATCTGGATCCTTATTATCATTCACTTGGTGGCAATGTAGGTGATACACCACCATTTTCTTCCCATCTACACCAAGAGAATGAAATATTATGCTAGGAATATCATAGAGATGTCTCTTAATAATGACTGAATTGCTCTTGAATCTAGGGTTGAAACCCATTCAGGTACTTAAAGCCTCATTAACCATAAGCAGGACATTGAAGAAGGTTAGAGGCTCCTTGTTGATATTGATAGTGCTCAATAAAATGTTACAATCCCTTGACTACAACCATTAAGAGGGAGTTGCATAAACCAAATCCCACAAAGACCTGACAGTCCCTAAAGTTGAACAGAAGTGACCAGACTTGCCAAATTGACTAGTTGTCACCTGATCTCAGCCAGTCTCCCTGAGTCATTCTGTTCGCTGAAATCAGCAACCACATTGCTAGCAGGTCTCATATATCAGTGCTTGTGAAGTCTTTGGCTATGAGTGGTGGCTATGAGATTACCGCTGCTCATTGGGCATGTACCACATTTTTAGTGAGTTTTCTGTTACCAAATGAAATTTTACAAAGACTAGTGATCATATTTTTTTTCCAGCATGACTAATTGGCCAGATTCCCTAATGTTGTCAAAGAATCACTTGCCCATTCTCAAGCAAGAGCTGAAGGCAAGCTTGGTGACTTGGAAGAATCTGACAGTAAATCCACTGATTCGGAACACAACACTAGCTGAACAAATAAAGTCTGATTCTCCACTGAGTTCTAGGGATACATTAGTCACTCCTGCTTCCATTACACACTTCCACACTTATGTATTACCAGCCTCATTTTGTCAGACACTGCATGACTTCCATAGATGGTATATATTCTTACCCCTTCCTCAGGCTGCACAAAAAGTTACAGAGCATGCTCATAAGTAATCATGTGCTAGGTGTTTTCAGTGCTAATTTACACCATCAGGTCAACATTATGCCCCTCCTGAATTCCTAACTGCATTGAAGAATATCACCCTCACCCAACCAGAGTTGAATACTTTCGCAGCCATCTTCTCAATGAACATTTCTGCAAATGGTGTTTGGACATTCAGCTTATTGTGTCATGCCGATACCCACACACTTTCTGTGATTGTCACTCTGGTAAGTGCCAGCAAAATATTTTAGTGCTCCACATTGAAAACAACCTACAGCTCTTGATAGTAATCGACAAGTCTTTTCCTTGCAATGTTGCATATCCAGTAGAACCACCACTCACCATTGTCCAGCCATCATGGTCATCAATATCAATTCAATTTGTCTATCCCAACATGTGTTGGAAGAGTATTAAAGAGGCCTTCAGCATGACGTGTGTCGACTGAACTAGGTTGACAACAAAGCACTTCATTGTGCATTGTGAGACAGCACTGTCTCTAAACCTTGTCGGTGCCTCCGCATGGAACACCTCTCCACTTTCACTGAGTGTTTAACCTAGTGGCTGAATGATGATCTTCAGCACTATCTGGATCTCATCACAATAACTATTTAAAAAAAAACAAAAACAACATGTACATATCACATTTTCTTTGTACACTTAATGTTTATACCCAGTTGATGCACTGTTCCAGTGCTTCTCTAGGCCTCAGGACACATCTTTACCATCACAGTGGCTTTTTCAAAAGGAGAACACAAGTCCCACTTTGTGATTGCATGTTCCATATGCACAAGTTGATGTCTTTCAGTACTTTTTGGCTGAGGAGAACATTTGCGATTAACCACAACTTCATCTGAGACAGACAGAACATGAGTGACCAAAGGCCCGTGTTCGACACTAGATTAATGTGATTAACACCTTCTTTCTAGAACATTCCAGGACCCAAAATGACCCCCCCTTTTCCATCAACATTTGATGTTGTTCCTATCGCAAGGATTTTTTTTTGCCTCTGTCACACATGTAAATTATTGGTAGTTCATGATGAAACATTGGTTCTATTGTTCCAACTTCCCCATGCCACTCACAAGGAGTACCGGTCTGTCCTTACACAGTCCAGTCCACCTTTTTATAGTACCACTAGTCCTGTTGAAGGCAACCTCTATCCAAAACGGACTATGGCACCTCAACAAAGGGACAAGGACTAAGGGAGGGGGACTGTGTAGGCTAGAGGGAATCCAACCAGAACAAGACTGGCTTGTTCAGTCGCTACATTCAAGTATTTATACTACTGGTACATGCGCACAGACCAGCTTAGGGCCGGTCTGAATAAGCTATGCTAACTATTATGGTAAGTGTCCAACGGGTGCTACCAGGATAAGTCATGTGACCTATGGCTGTGCAAGTCACGTGACTTGAAAAAGTGAAAAGTGAGAAACGAAAGGTAAAGTATAAAAGTGGTCACGTGATGCTGACTAAGCAGGTCACGTGACTTTGAAAAGTGGAAAATGAAGAGGTTTGTAACACCTGTAGTACCGGACTACACTTATACTGGCCAGTAACCTCCAGTCTTGTCTTTGGTTTTCTTTTACTTTGTTGTGTTTTGTTTACCTTTCATTATATGCACTTTAGACTCGTTAGACAGTCTCAGAATATACCCAGGACTATAAAGACTATGTACTTGGTTTGGAAATGACATCTACAGATTCTATGCAGCTACTGCCACTTTCCAACTATTCTTCCTCACCTCATAGCTCACTATGGAGCTTGTCCTCACTGTCCTCCTCATCGCCAACACAACCAGACTCTTCGACACCTCCAGACTACCATTGGACCCCTGTTCAATGCAGTTCCCTTCGTCAACGAACCTTCCCGGATTTCCTGAACCTCTTTAGGGACGAGCCTTTTGCCAGGCAAACCCCTGATACCTACCAGTCCATATTCACCCAGGGCTGTTAGCATCTTTATAGCATGACTCTAGCAATAACTTCCTCCCCCCAAGTCTAGCAAGTCCCAGCATCTGACACAGCAAACCTTCAACTTTGACTTGATGCAAAGCCTTGATCAATAGATCAGCAGGCATCTGATCAGTGGGAACAAAGTTGGGGAAAATAATACCCTTGTTCACCACATCTCGAAGCCAAAACCAGCGCAAGTCAAGATGCTTTATCTACCCATGATGTTCTAACAAGCTGACCAACAGTGTAAGCGATATCTGGACGAGTAGTGCAGGAGAGATACTGTAGGGAACCAACAGCACCGCTGTAGAGCCTGGTATGGCCCTAGGTTCATATGACCCCCTTTTCACATATTCCACCGCCTCTCCCCATTGTTCCTAACTTCTACCGGTTCTCCCTTATGCAGTCCGATCCATCTTTTCATAGTACCAGTAGTCCAGTAGTACCGGACTACCACTATACCGACTGGTGACCTCCAGTCTTACCTTCTTTTCTTTTCACTTTTGTGATGTTTCTTTGTACATCATTATATCTACTTACCACTCGCTAGACAGTCTCGGGATATGCCCAGGACTATAAAGACTTGTATCTTGGTTTAAAAAATACATCTACAGATCCCATGCAGCTACTACTACATTCCAACCGCTCCTTTGTCAGTCTGCGGGTGATAGGCAGTAGAAAGTTTCTGTTCCTGAGGAGAATTGAGGTCCTTGGTCCGAAACCACTGATTTCAGTAGTCCATGCCGACACCATACATTGTCTCTAAATAATGTAGCTAACTGAAGAGAAGAAATAGGTTTAGAACAAGGAATGAAAATTGCCAGGCTACCAGCAAGTAAGTCTGTTGTTGACCACCATGTCTGGCAATTGGTGAATCATGACAGATTGTAATAAGAGAAGTATGTAAAGAAGGAGGAACAAAGACTTTGTTTTGTGAATTTAGTAAAAGATCGTTATCTGGTATTCCAGTAGTCTGTTGAGACTAGTATTTTTGTTTCTTTTTGTATTTTATCGAGAAAAGAGGAAGAAAGATGAACATCATTAATGAATACATGGAGTGGAAGTACTGTAATGTTTTCATTTAAATTAGATACTGCATCTCCGTGATCCGGTCTATAAGATAAAGCATCGGCCCAGGAATTGGAAGTTCCTGGTTTATATACCATAACATAATTAAACTCTCAGGCTTGGAGTATGGCATGCCAACGTGCCTGTCTAGCAGACAATGTCTGCAGGTTTTTCCAGTACTCCAAGTTTTTGTGATCAGTCCAAATTTTGAACTTCAGTTTACAAGATAATGCCGCCACTCTTTGAGAGCGTGGATGACTACTAAAAGTTCTTTATCATAAATAGGGTAGTTCCGCTCTGCAGCGTTGAATGAATATGATATAAAGGTGCTTGGCCTCCATAGTCTATCTTTGCACAAGACCGAAAGCACAGCTCTGGTAGCGATGTCCAAAGCATCAGTTTCTATCCGGATCTCCTTGTCCTGATCGGGGTAGGCCAATAGGGGCGCTTCTTCGAACTTTCATTTTAAAGCTTGGAATGCCCGTTCTTGGTCTTCAGCCCATATCCAAGCTTGATCCTTCTGGGTTAATAGGGTTAGCGGTTTACTGATGTTAGCGAATCCATCAATGAATTGCCGGTAATAGTTACATAGTCCGAGGAAGGATTGAACTTGTTTAACGGTCTTAGGTACCAGCCAGTCCATGATTGCTTTCGTCTTGTCTCCCTGCATGTCGACCCCCTCTTTAGATACCACCATACCTAAATAATCCACCTTCTTCTGAAAGAAATGACACTTTGAAGGTTTCGCAAATAAATTGTTCTCCCAGAGACGTTTCAGGACTTCCCGGACTATCGCGGCATGCTCTTCCCGAGAGAGACCGCTGGTAAAGATATATAGATCATCAAGATATTTCACTACATTGCGAATATATTGTTCATCATTGCCTGGAATGTGGATGGCGCATTGGTGTAACCGAAATACATAACCGTCAGCTTGTAGGCTCTGAGCGGTGTAACGAAAGCACTTTTCCACTCATCACCGGCCTTCATCCGGACATTGTTATATCCCCACCGCAAGTCTAGCGTGGTGAACATGTCCGCTCCTTTAAGCTGATCAATCAGCATTGGGATGAGCAGTAGCAGATAATTATTAAGGACTATGGCACCTCAACAAAAACTAAGACAAGTGGGAGGGGAGGGCACAAGTATAGGTGAGGGAATCCAACCAGAACAAGACTGGCTTGTTCGCTTGCTGTAATCAAGTATTTATACTACTGACATGTGCACACAGACCAACTTAGGGTCGGTCTGGATAAGCAGTGCTAACTTTGAATAAGTAAGGGTTCACCGAGTGCTACCAAATGGCTGTGCAGGTCACGTGACTTTGAAAAAGTGAAAGATGAAAGATAATGCTTATGTAAGCAGTCACGTGATGCTGACTAAGCAGGTCATGTGACTCCAAAGAGTGGAAAATGAAGAGGTTTGTAACAAGTAACAGGTGCGATTGTTGATGTAGGCCACATCAATCTCCATTGGTTTGCCTAGTTTGGGGAAGGTTTGTCTGCGCGGTGCATATCCTGCCGGACCTTTATAGAAGCTACTTTGTGGCCTTGCCTGCCATGGGGGAGAGTAAGATGCGGGCTGGGGCTTGGGTGAAGTCAGGAGTGGTTGGGCACCGAATGGTCGAGGTACTTAGAGGCCGGTCTCTCAGTGGCCACCTTTTTGAACTTAGGGGCTAGTTCAATGTATGCTTGCATTAGCTCGGTGAACTGCTTCAGTTCGAGCTTAGTCCTGTGCATCTTGTGGAAGTTATAAATTTTGAACGAGACTGCCTTCTTCAGCAAGCTAGAGGATTCCTCTGTGGTGATCTCTGCGTCACCAGCCAACTGGACAAAGTCCTGAATGAATTCATCAACCAGAGTTGATCCTTGTTGAAGCCAGAGTAGCTTCTGGTATGCCCCGTGAACATATCACTGGATCTGGAAATACTCTTTGAGTTCTTTGCAGAGAATGGTCCACTCTGGGTATTCAGACTCTGCTTTCTCTGCATATCTTTCTATCTCCAATAAGGCATAGGATTCCACTTTACTGCTGAGGTGAGACCAAAGCATCGCTGCCTTGTCCCTCTTGTCGCCCTTCCTTGTCATCACAAATAGATTTAGGCAGGTGAACCATAATTTGAACTTGGCCTTGTCTCCGTCCCATGGTCCGGGATCGGCAACCTTCTTGGCAGTGGAGGTGAATTGTTTGAGTTTGGTTTTGAAATGATTTTGGACTTCTTCCCAGGATGCCATAATGGATCCTAAGGAGATGGTAG
Organism: Leccinum ochraceum; assembly: GCA_038091835.1. Classification (NCBI taxonomy): domain Eukaryota; kingdom Fungi; phylum Basidiomycota; class Agaricomycetes; order Boletales; family Boletaceae; genus Leccinum; species Leccinum ochraceum. Next base: position 32,817 of record JBBPPE010000034.1, read on the forward strand.
ATGAGGCGGTGGAGTTTTCAGTTGTGTTGGACAGGATGTCGAATAATACCGGTAGTCCAGGAAGATCGGAGGGATACTCATGAAGAGACCGCCCACTCTGGAGTAAGACCTGTACAAGAAAGCAAAGGGTCAGACATCATAAGTGTCTGTGTGTCAATTGGGGGAGCCCGGAAAGATGGATTCGATCTTGTCTCTAAGATCTAGCCTGCTGGCACTATAATTTTGGAGGGATGTATTAACCCATGTGCGTCACAGGTATCACGCACACCTGAAACCAATTACGCTCGGTTTAAACCGTGTGCAGACCAACTATGCACAGGGTAGGGTTTGATACTATTTCCGGCGGAACAACGGTGTCCTCTTGAATAGTGTTTAAAATCCAGTTTTTTTGCTAAAAATGATGCAACTGGACCAAACCCAGTCTTAAAAACATTGCACATGTCTCTGGACCGCAACTGAACCGCTTAGGACTAGTCCTAAGCAGTCCTATTGATTTTTAGGACTAGTTTTGACCAGTTTTTACAAAGACTGGTATGTATAGGGGCGGAATGTCCTAATCAGGCCTCAAAGTGGCTGTACCAAGTGTAGAGCGGACCATTAGCTAATTTTCCATCGAATCAGCATGTGAAACAACCCATTTTCCTCCAAGATATGGTTGATTATCTAGTGTTGTTGCAACTCCGGCTATTAATTGACTCTGAGCCGCAGCCGGCATTGGTTTTAGCTGAGTCAGCAGCAGCCAAGTCGCGTGGGAAATTGTGCACAGCCTCGGCTTCAGCCACCCGAGCGGCAGCCTCCAAAGCTGGCTTAAACCTGCTCGAACTTGTCGGCTCCTCCCTCAATGTCATGCTGGTCACACTGCATCATATCCATATGCTCTATAGTGACACACACAATATGAATGCACGGATCCAGGTAACGATTCGTCGCTTTTCTCTGTTAATCTTATACGCTGACTGAAAATGTTTAGTTTGTGTCATGATGATCAATGTCTTCTTGCTCATTAATTCAAGCGACACTGTTTGTGACATTCATGTCCTTGCACAAGACCTGTTCCGTCAACTTCTCAGAGCGCTGTCTCACCATTATTCAAGCACTCAAGGACCCACTCATTGACATCCAGGCAAGCGACACTCGTAGCTATCGTACAATCAAGTCTCATAGGCTGTTCAGACTTTCAAGAACATTACGCGTGCCGAGTACCATTTCATAGACAATTACTTGTCCAAGCGACAATGGGGTACAATAACCACCAAGTAAGGATTCTCAGGACTGGGGAGCGAGTGCCGGAGGAGACACTAATACCTATTTCAGACTCATCTACGACGCTGATCTTTGCTATCTCATCGCCATGGTACCTTACCCAATTCACAAAGTCCCCTTCTCTCATATCTCACAACTCATCCAATGCCTCTTTTGCAATCTATATCGCTTGACTCTTCTTCTGGTGTCATTTGGAACATTCACTCCAACCTTTGCATCGAAGACAAGACCCGCATCGTCATTCCCGACATGCAACTTGAGCTCCGTCCCCATCGCCCCCCAGGTGCCCACGCAATACCGTTCTGGATCGGCGAGTGTGGCTTCAGTTCTATTCAAAAAGATATGGAAAATCAGTTGCAGAAGGTTATAGAGATCATGCCGGAAGTCGACCTTGCTATAACGATTTCTATTCGTGAACGAACATTCCATTACCCCCAGCCTTGGAGCCTGAGGCCCCTCGGAAGGCCAACTCACTACCATCCATCGTCTGCGAAGGTATTACCTGGCTGGACGTTAGATCTGAAGTTGTATTTCACGTGTTCCTTCGCCGGCCAGATGGAACCATCAATGTACACGACAAAGGATCGTTTTATGCGCATGGGGTAAGTCAATTGCAGGCATCCATCATACACACGCTTATGCTATGTATTTCAGATGGTGTGCCCCGAGATCGACATGGACGACATTGATGAGTTGCTCAACAAGGCTTCGAAGCAGCTCGTTCAACAATTGACTCAGATGATGGAGGATACAGGTGCAAATTACACCGAAGTTGCTTGCCTTCGCGCGGAGACGGAATCGACGCCTTTCAAGTTCCCCACTGATTGGACCCTGCTATTTGATGAGCTACACCACTCTATCTACGACACAGCTTATTCCCGGTACCTCCAATGGCTGCGCCGCCCAGCTCCAGAGGACTCGGAGCTGAAAGGGAAGGGAGATCTGTCATCTTCGGAGCCAGACATTTCAAACAAACAACTTAGTACCACGCCAACTTATCAGGAAAACCTTCCCCTGGGTAATTGCCCATAATTCCTGATAATTCCTGATAATTCCTGATAATTCCTGATAATCCACATATTATCGATATTATCAGAATTTACTCAAATCACTAGGAATTTATAGTCCCCTCTACTAATCTGTTTAATGTTTGGGATTATAGTGTTTAATCATGTAAACACTATAATCTACAATAATTCTATGTGATATGCTCAATGATCTGACCAATTTATTGTCTTTATACAAGATATGCATCATGTTAGTAGTATGTTAGACAATTTATAATATCATTCATGAGATTAGTGGACATGTTGGGACATGTTGAACAATTTCATAATCAGAGAAACACAAACAATGATAATCATTTAGCATCATCTAATATACATGCTTGTTACACTACTAGTGTACAAAAGTGTAGGAACAAATGTACCAAAAAGTCTACCAAGTGTATATAAAAAAGTGTAGGAGAAAGAGTGTACAAAGTGTAGAAGAAAGTGTACAAAGTGTACAAAAAGCGAAAATAAGTGTAGGAATGAGCTTACCAAGTGTACCAAAGTCTACCAAGATACTATCAAACAAAGTTAGTAAAGGAGAAAGTGTACAAAGTGTACAAAAAGCGAAAAAAAAGTGTAGGAATGAGCTTACCAAGTGTACCAAAGTCTACCAAGATACTATCAAACAAAGTTAGTAAAGGAGAAAGTGTACAAAGTGTACAAAAAGCGAAAATAAGTGTAGGAATGAGCTTACCAAGTGTACCAAAGTCTACCAAGATCCTATCAAACAAAGTCAGTAAGGAGAAAGTGTACAAAGTGTACAAAAAGCGAAAAAAAAGTGTAGGAAAGGCTTACCAAGTCTACCTAGATCCTATCAAGCAAAGTCAGTAATGAATTATAAGATCTAACTTGATCAACTTACTAGCACAAGTGACTGAGACGAGTATAAAAACAGTAATAAAACATAAGTAAGGTCGTGTTCAAATAGTAACAAATGTGCTTCGCTTGAACTGTTTACTTCACTTGAAGCAGGATCACGTGAAGTTCCCCAGCGGGCACCGGTGACCGCCGTAGGATTACTAATGAGTCACACGCTGCTGGAGTGCCCCGTCATCAACAATGTCTGCTACAGGAAGTACTAGGTCCTCTCGCTCATCAGAATGGTCTCTGTGATCGCTCAGGGAACTCATTAATCCCATTGATGGAGGCAACAAAGGCAAAGCAAAGGCAAAGACTCAACCACCTGGAACAACATGGACCGCTGCGGAGATCAATGAACTTATCCGCCTCCTTCTATCAAACCACTCAGCAACAGGGGATAACAACTTTAAGGCGGAGACTTTCAACAAGATTGCCAATGAACTCAATGAAAAGTTCCCTTCACAGAAAGTGTTGAAGACAGGAAAATCGTGTTGATCAAAGTTTGCCAATGTATGTATCATATCACATGAGATATGTACCTTCTTTGTAACTAACGCGGTTGGTTTTGAAGCTGAAAACCGAGTATCACATTGTCTCTGGCATCAAGTCAGCATCTGGGTTCCATTATGATGATAGCAACGGTGTTGCCGTTGATGAGAGAAGCAAAGATGCATGGAGCGCTTATTGCAAGGTATGAGCACACTCGCTGTCCCTAGCAGGCCCACCCTACCGTGACATTTTTCCTGATTTTTTGGCAGGTTCATGTAGGCGCTTCGAAGTACGAAAAAACTCCTTGGCAACATTGGAATGACGTATCCCTGCTCATGCCATCCGTTGCAAAGGGAACCCACGCATATTACCCAGCACGATCCAAAGTGAACCGTACTAGCCTGAAGAAGGGTGGCATGAACACCAAGCCTACTATCACAGTGACCTCAGGCTCTGCATCCACAGGACCGAACAACACACATTCGCAGACATCACTTCCCACCCTTCGCACTGATGGCCAATCTGGCAATCCGGACTCAGATGTCCAGATGACCATCGAGGAACCTAACGACTCCGAGTCTGTGATTCACCAGAACCCTGCCACTTCAGTGGATCCGAATGCCTTGCCGCCTTCAGTGCCATCTTCCTGCTTCTCGAACACCCCTCCATCTACTAGTGTCTCAATGGCTTCTGGCTTGACAAGCATCAGCCGGATGAAGCGGAAGGTATCAAGCATCGTTGGTTCCAATGCTGGATCAGACAGTTCACAAAAGCGATCCCACCCTCTTTCTGCTGCCGCACAAGCAAAGCTTGATGCTAATGTTGCCGTACAGAAGATATCAAATTTCATTGATAACATTCCCCCCTCCGTCTACCAACCTATCACAATCAGTTCCCTGGGGCTTTCCCAGCTGCAGGCCGCCGGTGCTCAGGCTCAGGCTGGACCAAGTTTGAGTGACGGTCATGATGCCTTCATTGATGCCGTTGCCAATGCCCTTGTGGAATTCAACCTGGAACCGAGAGACAACAATATGCTTGCTGCCTACATGAGTGAGGCAGCCAACCGGCAGAGTGTCAGGTTTTTCCTCAAGTTCAATCGAGCCTCACGCGAAGAATGGATCAAGAATGTGCTTGATATGATCAAATCCAGGAATAATGATGAAGCGGAGAAAGGCACGGACTAACGCCGGCTGGCGGCGGCACTTGATGTGTAGTGTAGTATACGGTATGTTCCTCCTTGCATTCACATCTACATCGCTAACAATGACAGATTCAAGATAGGACATTTAACACATGTTTCTAGAGTCAAGTACATTCATGTATGTGCTTCACAAGTCCTCTTTCCCTCAATTCACGGCGATAGTCCTCCCACATGGCCTCTGCAATCTGATCTCGTCGTCCATCTGCTCTGTGCCGTTCTGCCGCATCAACCGGGCCATCTGCAAGGTTTCCGTATCCAGACGTGTCACCGTCATCATCCTCTTGGATGTGTTCCAAGTGGAGTGCCTGGAATTCTGGTGTGAAAAATGTTTCTGGGTCGAGGCGTTGAATGAAGTTATGAATAGCACACAGTGCCGCCGGTATGCGTGCCTGGACTTCCATCTTGTACTCCGGAGCAAGGAGGAGTATCCTCCACTGACGTTTGATGATCCCAAATATCCGTTCAACAGCATTGCGCAGGCTTGCATGACGAAGATTGAATAGTTCCTTCTTATCGCGTGGACTAGACTCAGAACAAATTATGAGTCGTCTTTCAATTCTCTTCATGATGTCAATTTACTGCCTACCGTACTAGGTTCGCTTGGCGCCACTCCTTCAAGTGATATCGCACTCCTCGATATGGAACAAGAAGCACGTCCGATCCACCAAACCCTGCATCTGCGAGGAAGTATTTCCCCCTGGGCATAGCCAAGTCATTGCTACGGGCATCATGCCACATTGCTGCATCCGCAGTCGCACCATCCCATCCAGTCATTGCATAGATGAATAAGAGGTCGAAGCTGCACGCAAAGAGGCAGTTTTGTGAGAGGTAACCCTTCCGGTTCCGCATATTGGCATGTTCCTCAATAGGCACAAATGCACGAATATGGGTTCCGTCCACAGCCCCGATGCAGTCTGAAAAAAAATGGAAGCGGGGGTCATTGGTAATCTTCACTGATATAGGTGTGTCCACAGTTGGCATTCGAACACTCGACGTGTAGAACGGATCTGATGAAAAAAATTCAAGCATGAGCTTGAAGTACCTGCGGGTGTTGCCACACTTCAGCATGATCTTTTGAAAGTTAGACAAACACTAGAAGTTGTGACGTACTTTGTGATTGTAGCCGGTGAGTGTTGAAATCGTTCTCCTACATGCCGTGAACTCAGGCCTGTTACGCATGAATGCAAAAAGATCCCAAGCTGTTCCTCCACTGAAATACCACGGTGTGACCTCTGGATTCCATTCTCGGCAAGAACCTGGACAAGTGCATTGAAGACATCATGACCGACCCCAAGTGATATCTTCATTCGATCGGAGTCACGATAACTGCTCAGAAGTTTGAGCATCCAACCCTCGCCAGTCAGAATTGACGTATGGTGGGGTATTCTCTCGGATTGCGGTGATAGGAATAGAATTCGGTAATAGTATGTGACCTGGGCAATCAGGATCGTGAGGAGGACAAATAGACATCGTCGACGCTCCAGTTCAGCATGAAGAACGAGCTGGGCTGCAGGATCCATGGCAGACCAGGACTATGGAAGACTCAAGGAGAGGACTCACTTTTGCACAGTAGTATATATACTTTGCAGAATCACAGTACGGTGCTCCGCCCCCCCACAGGCCGCCGGCGGGAGACCGACGGCCAGTCACCTGGATTTGGCTATTTATGTTATTCCACCGCCAGGGGGCCGACAGCCGGTCATGTTTAGCAAAGTATGATTCTGTTTTGCTGAAGTAGTTACTTGCTATTTGCCTATTTAAACACGACCTAAGTGTTGTGTGGTGAGTGGTGGGTGGTGGGTGGTGGGTGGTGGATGATGAAAGTAGGGAAGAAAGAGAGTGTGGGAACAAAATCTTCGACCTGAGTTGCTTATATAGTGTGGGGTGTAAAAATAGTTACAAATAAAAAATTTAATGTCCGCTTTTTTCAACATCAAGTGTGGGAATTTGGAC
>JBBPPE010000035.1:0-39321 GCA_038091835.1 Leccinum ochraceum
ACTAAGACCGTCGCATGCGATGAAGGCTGCCGTCGAACATTTTTGGAGATGTTCCCTATTGTCAGGTACACCGGCCACGCCGCTTTATCTCCCCGGAAATTCGAGAGATGCATCTTGTCGGATGACAAGATGACGGGAACCACGGTCGCACCAATCGGTAGGCGTTTCTAGGCAGTCTGGATAGTCCGGCCAGTCCGTGAGCACTACTGATGTGTATCTTTTCAGTGACGTGCATACCTGAACATCCCACCACCAATCGCCCGTCCAACATTCATCTACCACGTGTTCTCCATCATCCTGCTTGGTATATAGGCGTTCGGGTGCGTATCGCGTGCAATCGCGGAATAACGGGTTGCCAAGGATCTCTCTGATGCATTCGACAGGATCGCGATACCACAATTCAAGATCTTCGACCTGCGCACCTCCCTCGTCGTCTTCAAGATCACCGGTCAGAGCAACGGACTCGCATTGCCAGTCCACACCGCGGGGGAGGCAATCAATTGCGTGCAGAAACTCCCGCTTGTTGCGGAATGACGGGTTCAGCCCACCTCGTACCTCAAATGATGGTGAGCCAGGAATTTATTCCGAGTACACGTCGATACTCACAATATTGAGATTTAGGAACTTCTCGGCTTGATTGTGGCCGACGTTCTTGATTAGCCATTGGGCTAATTGCCACTCATCCTCATTCGCAAAAGGGCCCCAGATACCACCTCCGAGGCCCTCTGAGTCGCGCGCCTGCTCTTCACGGAGTAGCTCGAATGGACACAATCCCTGGCCGTTTGGTCGGCCCGCCTGAAGCTCAGCGGGCGGGTCTTCTCGCCACACCTGACCTGACCACCCCTCGTCACAGGCATCTCCGCTAGACTCCATTGGAAACGGATTCATATATAGTATGGAGATGTTTGTATTTACATATGTATGTTTTCTATAAAAAGAAAATTGAGATAGAACTCTATGGAATGTCATGGAAGGATAATGAAGTAACGAGTCATCCACAGTAAGATACTGCTATCATCCAATGGCGTTAAAGCCTGATCTAAGTGATGAGTAACACAAATAGCGTAAATAAAGATAAAAAAGATAAGTGATAAGTGAATCATATCTGTGAGTCATAATGATGAGTCACAATTGAGTCACAATGTGTCACAGCATGTAACACATCAAAATCATGGTATGGATCGAAGCGAATCCATGATTCTCAACAAAAAGAATCAGCACCATCCATGATGCCAAATTAGTATTGAAACGAGGACTTACTTCAGAAAGTATATGGTGCACTTTGAAGTGTACACCAGCATCATTGCCAGTGAGGAAGAAATCTTTCCTGCTGTCAAAACCAGGTGTCACAACATCTTGCAACCACCGAAGGTTGTCAGACACTGTAGTATAATCATCTTGGAAAGGTTCGAGAGGTGGTCTCTCAGCTGTGCATGAAGGCTTAACAAGTATTTCCACAAATGCAAGTTGTCTGCAAAATGACAGGCAAGATAATGTTGTTTACACTCCACATGTCACTACTGGAGCTGGAACTGTAGAGGAGCATGGTGAACTAGATTTAGGAGAAGATGACAATGATAAGCACCAAGCTTCAATGATGGAGGAAGGACTTGCTATGTTAATCGCATCTCAGGTACCCTGCTGCGAAAAGATGTATGGGCTAATTAATGGCTGTGGAGGTTGCGAAGGTGGCAAAGATTTTTTGCGACCATGATATACCCCAAAACATGTTGTCAGTGTCTTAGAATGGTGAAACCCTCATCGCTACTACCATCCATGAAGAACGACTAGTTGACCTCACTGGAGTTGAGAACAATACTAAAGGAGACATCTGACAGTGTTTGACCTGGAAGAAAGAATTGGCAAACACTGTTATACGTCGTGATCTCACACTGAACAGCCAACTCTCTGAATGTTACAACTTGTCCCTCTGCCCCTATCTTTTTCCTTTCTTCCAGTCTGCCCATAGTCCCCTGAAGTCTTCCCAAGTCTTCCCAAACTGACTTCCCCAAATTCTCTCACCTTGTTCTCATCTCTTGTCTCTCTCATCTCTTGTCTCTTATCTCTCTTGTCTCTTGTCTCTCTTGTCTCTTGTCTATCTCTCTCTATCTCCAAGCATATCTGTCTTATCTCTTATCGTCTCTTATTTTTTATCGTCTCTTATTTCTTATCATCTCTTATCTCTTATCTTCGCTATCACTGATGTCTTTACATCTTTCCATCACTCTACATGTACTCTTATCATCTACTTATGAATTTCCCTCATGATGCCCTAGTTCCTAGTTTCCCCTTTCATCTTGGTCCGTGCACGACATGTCTAGCTATATTAGATAGCTCCTGTAGTTCCCACAATTCTCATCTTGGTCTACCTTACCTACACTATCATCTGCTAGCTCCACCTTTGCCATGCAATAAACCCTCTTCACCCACTCTCCTAGTCTTTGTCAACCCTTATCAGGAATTCTTAGCAGGTTTAGTAGGTCCACGGCTGACCTCACCCAAGGCCAGTCATAACACTACATTGTCTCCGGCAGCTCTGGATACTGTCAATCAAGCAAGTATTGGCCAGCTACTGCCAGCAGCAGTATTGGTGAAGCACCTGATGCCCCCGCTTCTTCCACAATATCCTAGGGTCCGTCATGGCCACCTGGGAAGAAGTTCAGAATCATTTTGAGGCCAAACTCAATCAATTTACCTCCGCAGCAAAGAAGGTTGCCGATCCTGGACCATGGAATGGAGACTGGGCCAAGTTCAGACTGTGGTACGCTCGCCTCAATCTGTTCGCGACAAGAAAGACAAGGCAGCAATGCTTAAGCAGAAGCATATGCTCTATCGGAGATGGAGAAATACATGGAAAAAAAAAGTCCGAATATCCTGAATGGACCGCTCCATGCAAGGACCTCAAGGAGTACTTCCAGATCCAACAATACATTCATGAGGCATTTCTTTCGCCACTGACTGACTTTGTTGCTAGTTTCTATGTTCTATGATTGAGATGGAGGACATGGAACGGGCAATCAACAGTAGGCTGTCCACTGTGAAGGCTATATATTCTTTTGTAATTGCGAATAAAATGTTGAAAATATCACAATTAGTCAGAAATAGTTGGAGGTCTTAGCATGAATACTAATAGTAGACAATCTGTACAATTAGGTTAAAATATGACATTTAGTCAGAAATAGTTGATAGCTCATTGTCCAACCCATGACAAAGGGTGTGCTCAAATCCTGTTGAGACAAAAGAGAGCATGAAAAAGAGACAGGAAGACACTGTGAAGCTAGCTCTAGTGCAGAGAGTGGCAATAAAAGCAAAAGGAAAGAGCACTGGTGCCACTTTCCTTTTGCATGACAGAAGAGAATGTTCTGTCACTCTGCTCGTGCCTTACTGCATGTCAAAATACCCCTTGCTGGAAAGCCTGAGCATCTGCCTTTCAGGAGTGGTCATGCAATGGTCTGCAGACCCAACTGAACAGCAAGAGATCAATATTCCAGCTCAAGCTGGAAATAATAGTGACTACTACAACCAGATTGCATGCCACCTTTAACTGCACAGAGAAGTGCCTTTATTATTGCCATATATAGAGTCTCAAGACAACACAAATATTCTTTTGGGCAGACCAGTGTTAGCCCCTATTAGGTAGTATATTGACTCATTATCCTTGATTCTTCCACATTTGTAAGATTTTATTTGACACTTATGACAATTTCTCAAAATACCTTCTCCAAAATCACATATTGCTCAGAATCAGCCATATCTCAGGTGCATATGGGCAGCATTACATAGTTCATAGTGGATATTAAAGCCACAAATCTCAAACAACCTTAACCAAACTGGCAAATGATAGAAAAAGACCAAAGAATTGGTTTTTGTCAGTCTTGGTCTAGTTTGCTATATTAGGAAATTCCCATGACCAGTCTCAATCTTGGTCTTGCCCAAATCATGCAAAAGACCGGACTGTACCGGACTTGAAAACATTAGGTACACTTGCATGCAGCAGCATCCCCAACACTTTAAAGCCATACCGCACACTATCAACTACCACCATCACTTTCCATCTTGCCAGCAAACCATTGTTCAGATTGATGTTTAAGTTTGCGGACCTTCATGCAGTTCTGGATTCTGTCATTGCAATGTTGAATAGGGTGGTGCTTCACAAGAATCCATGTGGTGGTCAAACTGCACAATAAATATGCACACACAAAATGGGTAGCATGTGCACATTTGGGGTAGCACGCACATAATCATAAAGATCCAAGTCAGTGTGCACATCATCACACAAGAAGAAGCACAATGTATAGAGTAGTATACAGTATAGCGCAAGAATATTTGTTCAAGTCAGCGATCACTGATCATGTGTGCGCATGTAACAATTTGTAGTGACTACTAGTTAGAACAAAAAAAACCGCTCGAAAAGACCACCTATTCTGAGTCATCCACTGAATGTCCATAATCAACACTGCTGCAACATCCTGCATATCTTCCTCATACTCAAGTGCAGCAGAATCCTGAAGCCTCAACAAGATCCCAACCTTACAACTAGTACAAATACCTCCATCAAAGTTGGCCTCTTGCAGGGTGAGGTGGCGAGCAACACCATTCCACCATTCTTCCTTCCAGATGGATGTGCACATCAGCTGTGTAGGCTAGTGCACAGTAGTCATCTATTTTGGAACTTGGTTGTGACCAAGGTCCAAAAATACTCTATTTCCATGCGATAAGCTTGACAGTGCATGTCGGGGCTGTACCTAATAAAGATTTATTATCCTTCGAGTCCTTAGTTAGTAGCATAAGAACTTACCAGCCAAATAGAAAAGTCAGTAGATGATTAAACTCCCAATGCACAACACCGGACAGGATAATCAGGTTTTCATCAGACCGGCCCTCTGGGTTCTGTTGACCACCCAGCTCAAGCAATTGATTCTCCTCCGAGTCAGGTTGAGGTAAGGATAGCATAGTCTCAAAGACAGCAGAATGTTTAGAAAGAAGGCCAGGATAGAGAGTAAATGGTATGTTGAGTTGGTTCAAGCACCTGATCTGATTTTTTTTTCCTTGAGTGTCAAATTGTAATAGAAAGGAATACAGATCTTACTATGAATGTCACTGTCCCATCAGTAAAATAGAAACCGAATTTCAAGGTTGTGATGCTGCCAGTGAGCCATAAGCCCTCTGAGTCCCACCAGTTGAAGGAGAAGTGGAATAAGCAATGTAAGTGACCACTGGCAGCATTGTGCAGGGTAGCTGGAAGGCAGCGTCATATATGAAAGCTATTGGTGGTAAGTCGAGTTGGAGACGTCCAAAAATAAACACGTGACTGTGGAATATTCCGGATTTCATGCCCTCTGATTCCATAATAGGGTCATGATTCTTGTGAATAGTGTATGATATATTTGTTACAACTTGTCCCTCAGCCCCTATCTTTTTCCTTCTTCTAGTCTTCCCATAGTCCTCTGAAGTCTTCCCACAGCCTTCCCGAATTTCCCTGAAGTCTTCCCGAGTTTTCCTGAGTTTCTTGGTCTACTTACACTATCATCTGCTAGCCTTGTCTTTGCCATGCAATAAACCCTCTTCATCCTCTCTTCAAGTCCTCGTCCACCCTTAACTGGGAGTCCTCGCCTCAGTATCTTTATCCTTTCGCCATTGCTACTGATGCCTCTTGCGATGCCACTGGGGCAATTTTTCTCCAGACTGACTCTAATGGTGATTGGCACCCCTGCTCCTACCTCTCTCAATCTTTTATCTCTGCAGAGCGCAATTATGACATCTATGATTGAGAATTGCTTGCAGTTATTCTTGCTTTAAAGGCATGGCGCCAATACCTGCGTGGATTCCCTTTCCCAGTCCAGGTTTTTACAGACCACAAAAACCTCACCTTTTTCCATAGCTCCCAACATCTGAATTGCCATCAAGCAAGGGGGTGATTCTCTGTCCTACCAAGAAAACTATCATGGCTGAAAGGATAGCTACCCTCTTCTTCCACAAAGTCTATAAACGCTTCAGACTATACGCATTCTGTAACCGGAAAGTCCCCCTTCTTCCTCATGATGGGTTTCAAACCCCGTCCCCTCCCTACTGTGATTGCCAACTCCAATCTCCCTGCCATTGAATGTAGACTCAAAAGTACTATGGTAGATGGCAGAGATTGCTAGTCATGTTACTTCAACCTAGGTCAACTGAAGTTGGTTTTTTGTTGCTATCACTTTTCAATCATATAATGACAGTGGCTCTCTTTGTCTAGTTCTCAACTGTCATCTCCAAACCATTCAACATAGATACCCAACCCTCAGCATCTCCTCAGCTAATTGCGGATGGAACAGATTTGACTCCAATATAAGACTCAGTCAATATAATCCCTCACTCCAGTTCTTTTGATTATCTGTCTGACAATTGTTTCCGGTATCTCAAAAACGATCCAGTTCTGGCCGCCCTCAATGGTCCCAGCACTGCAGCATCGCTGGTTCGGCCGAGTTTATACAACAATGACGTGTCTGAAGACGAGATGGCGGTACTTATTGGCCGCTCTACTGGACCTTCCACGCTTTTCTTTGGCAGCGATCGTTGGGCGGGGCAGTGGCATTGATTGAGATATGGTTCCAGCAACAGCTCACCAAAATTGCCACTGACGTCACAGGAGCGTTTCGCTCCCGTCGAGACTGGTTGAAGACCCAGCTACAGGTTCGCAGGGCACGCACTCACAGCGCCCCAGGATCGGAAGCGCATGCAAGGAGTGTGCCTACACTATACTTTTTGTCATTGGTTACCTCAACACCAAACTCCCAGTCAAGAACAGTTTTTTTAATTTCTGAAATAAAAATACCAGGACCAGGACCACAAAAAAAGGTGGTTAGAGAGCACAGGGTTTCAAAATAGTGAAAAGAGCTGGGTTCACAAGTTTTGACAAAGACTGCACAAGAAGCAGAGTACAGGGGAAGGAACATAGGTTTGACAGCCAATAAATGGATGAAAAGAGTGCGAAATCACCAAAAGTAACAAGTTATCCAATCCACACGAAGGCTCTCAGTTGAATGTGGAGTACCATAAGCAACAACTACCCCTGAGTCAAGGAGTTTATTTGAATTAACACAAGCAGGCATTACACTGCTGAGATGACGAAGGTTTGGAGAGATTTTGAATTCTCGGCTGTTGTTGAATTGCAGAAAGGGAGAGCGGTGTTGAATGTGTAATGGTGTGGCCTTGTCTTTCTGTATGCAAATGTGACATAGAACTTGCTCGAGTTTGGAAATGAAGTGGTTGGTGCAACAACATTGAAACTTCTGAAAGATCAGCATGAGAGTGACCGTGAAAAGTTGATAAAAATACTGATAGAAGATGAGATGAACCAATTGTGAGACATAAGTGCAGTATAGTCACCGAGGTTGGTTCTTCACTGCCTGTTGGCAGCAAATTCGAGAGATGCAAAAAACTGCTTGAGTTGATAATCATTCTGAAAAGTGAGTGGGAGAACTTACAATGCTGCAACTGAACATAGCCAATCCCCATATCTATGTGATGTAGCGGCTGCAGTATGACAGCCCATTGGGGTCCGTGACTTCGTTGAATACTCTGAGAAAATCTGCCAAGTTGTTTGACAGGAAACCCCAATGGAGAAATATTTTTGGATAAGTGCTGTCGAAATATATCAGCTATGCAAATGAGTATCAGTGAATGCGAGTACTTACAAACATTGTTGATCCTTCTTTTTCAGGAGCGACTAGCAAAGGGACCAATAGTGTGTCAATATAATCTATGGAAATTAGAAAATAGAGACTTACTTTGTTGTGCATTGATTGCACCATCCAATGAGTTGATGATGTCTTCTTGGTAGTTGCATTCAAATGTTTGGGTGTGACCAGGTGCGATCCTGATCCGTCAGTACCTCCAATGCTGGTGCCAATGCTGCTGAAGCCAGAGCACGTCTTGATGTTTGCTTCATAGGTGTCCCTAAGCTCTCTCGACTTGGGAACTTCCTTTACTCAATCTGCTCTCTGTTGGCCGAATGCTCCAGAAGGGATGGGACTGTGACTTCAAGGGCTCGAGCAATTCTGAAGGGCCCCAACTTGGGTGCCGTCTTTCACACTACAGGATCATTCTCGGGGAGGTACCGCTACTAAGCAACTTGTGCTATCTGGATGTTTGCTTCATATATCCAGGGGAACTCAACTCCACCCCGCTGTTGTATCAGGAACTAATCGCAACCTTTCCACATGGGTAACCCCAACGAGCTGGGATCTATGGTATGCATGAATGGGTCATCCCGGCAGGAACTACGTAAAATGTCTTGTGTCCTTGTGGAAACCAAAATGGCACCCAATCGTTGCAAACCCTGCATCTTGGCGAAATTGATAAGCGCAGAAAGCGTTGTTGGGATGGGATAACCACTAAAGGGGATTTGTAGGTCACACTGGAGTCGACTGTGAGTAACCAAGAATGATATTGAGCGAACAATAATGAGCTACTGACCTGGAGTCCACTGTGAGTAACCAAGGGAAACAGAACAGAGGACTCCGAGGCTTAAGTCTAGTGGATGTAAATACTGGCAAACAACTAGCAGCCACATTCAGCCACAACTGTGGGAATAATCATCACAACTCGAAGAAAAGAAGGTAGAGGTGTGTAGAGCGACCACAAAGGTCTAGAACCTCGAGGAGAAAATGTTGATAGGGTTATCGACCATGGGGAATCCAACGGTGATGCTTAGAAGTAGCGCAGAGCGCTACAAAGTCTACAATGAGATAAAAAGATGAAAAGAGTGCGAAATCACCAAAAGTAACAGAAATACCCGTGCAAACCTTACACACCTTCTGTCACCCCTTGAAAGAAAGTCGCAACTCGGTCATGGCTGAGCGGACCTTTGACGAAAATTGGTGAGCTTGGAAAATCAAGTTGACCCAATTTGTTACAGATTTGTATGCCTACCTCAACCACGTGCTGCAACACTATGCCCTAGGCTAGTGAAAGTTGAAGCAGTTCGGCAGAACACTTCGTTGACATGTCAAGGGCACAGAACCCCGCCGGGTACTGCAGGCTGCTGCACCGACACCGGAATACCATGAGACTCGCGCGACAAGAAATCCTATCTTGACAGGCCTGTGGAGCTCATCACCCCTGCACCCTCCTGGTGATGGTCTGTTTGTCCTCTGAGTGGTCAAACACACCATCGAGGCGATGGTGTCTGATATCAAGTACGCCACACAGTTCATGCCACCTCTATGCCATTTTTCAGACAAATGGCATGCCTTGTCTGCGTGTTGGGTTCTGAGATTCCCATAAGCATTCTAGGCCACGTTTCTCACAGGCAATCCTCACAGACCTGAAGTAAATTATGTTCAGTAAGATTGATTGTGAACTATTATGGTGTTCACTCACCCTCCCTGGAACGGTTTCTCCTTCACAATCTTCCCATCTGAATTTTATCCCTTTGTCTTTGCCTCTGGATGTGCTCCCACCTTGGATGGCTGAGCTTACAGTTCCGGAAGTCTCTTCTTCTTCCTCAGTCTCTACAAATTCCCGAGATTTGAAGATCCTTTGTTTCTTTCTCAGACCTTTCTTGGGATGTTCCAGTTGCTTTAATCGGCAGTGTCCTCCGACTCGATTGGCCTTCTCCTTTTCTTCTTTTTTGCTCTTTACATTTTGTGATCGCTATCCAAAGATTAAAATTTACACATACCTCCATATCTTCAACTAGCTGATTATGTCTCCCATCCATGGGCATGTCTACATATTCTTCTCCTGTAACCGACGGAGGGATCATCAGCCCTCACCTGATCGAACAACAGAGTTTCAATGCCCATTCCAGTTTTATAGTGGTTCCATATCATGAAGTTGAGACACCGAAGAAGCCCAGGCTGGGTTGAGAAGTGCTCTTTGAATGGGTCTGGAAGAAGATCCTAGAAACCTGATGAGTAAGACCTCTCGGTTCATCTGACATATGGATATGTTTACCACTTGCTGATAAGCGCAGAAAGCTAGTGGGGGTGGGATAACCACTGAATAGGGAACTGTGGGTCGCACTCGAGTCAACTGTGAGTAACCAAGAATGATATTGACTCAAGTGAACAACAATGAGCTACTGTACCTGGAGTCCACTGTGATTAACCAAGGGAAACAGAATAGAGGACTCCGAGGCTTAAGGCGATGAGAAGCGAGCCAAGCAATGCGTGACTGATCTTTCGATCATTTATTCGCTGTTCCCGCATTAAGCGCAAGGAAGGTTGATAGCACAAATTCCTATTGTTCAAATTGCGGCAAGCCTGACAAAACTATAAATGGTCAACTGTGACTTTTGGTGATTTTGCCACTCTCTTTCATTCTTTCTACTTTGTATATTCATAGTGACAAGATGGGTTGTGGATTGTTGACATAGATTGGTGGGAGAATTGAATAGACAGATGTCCACTCTTCCTGAGATTGAAGACAATTGGCTAGTAAGCGAAAAGGTGTTGAGTCAAGGGCCTTAGACGTGCCCTCCCACGGTCCTGTGATGAAGAAGTCCGAATGTTTGGGGCAAACAGACAGAACCTGCGTCTGCAGCATCATGATCTCGCACCACACTTAGAGAAATTGCAGACCTAATGTATCAACTAGCATCATAAGGATACGCCAATGGCTCCCTTTCAACGTCGCAACTGGCGTTGACTGAACAAGCATAATTAAAATATTGGCTACCTAGGATAGGATCCCAGATCGTCCTCGAATGGTTGGATAATGACCAAGGAAGTCACCGACTCCATTCTGCTGTGCTCGAGAAGTGTGCTGGGCAAAATACCACACTGAGTATTGTGCAGCGCATTGATCTTGCGCTCTCAGCTAAACGTCTTGAAAGCATATTCAATACAGGTCTTCTTGACTTATATGCTGCGTCAATTACACGCTACGACCTCCATAGCGAAACGGACACCCTAAACTCTTCAACCGATCACCACGACACATCACTATCACCTGAGGAAGAGCCGGTTGGGTAACTCCTGGTCAGTACATCTGGTACAACTCGGGTCATTTAGATTTCATTCATTCAAAACATACAAACGTCGCCATGGATTGAATATACTGCATGATTACTTCTGTATGTGACATAACATGCAGTAAAAAGTAGATACATTCTGGCGAAATGAGGATACATAGCTGATGAAGGGATTCGCGCAACATTGTGGCTATCAGGGTCATCTGGTGAAAAAAGACATCCCCAGTCCCTTCCAATATTCATCCAGATTAGTGCCAAGTGCTCACCTTGCTATTCTCATAACAGCTCGAACAGATTTGCTGGGCTTGTCCAACTTTGGATGCACATTATGTACTTGATGAACAAGCTTTGGAGAGATTTCGACTTATGGAAAACACTTCCGACATGTTTGCTAACTTACCTGATATGACTTTTAAGAAACTGCAGAAGTTGAGTATCATTCTGACAGAAAAGCCAGTGGGAGAACAACTTACAATGATGCAACCGAACATTCCCATATCTATAACCAATCCCATATCTAGAAAATGGAAGGGCACTGTGGCACCTGTTTTCCAAGCGGGCATGTTGTCACGGCTTGCCATTTTGTGACATTCTCGTTGAATTGCTGTACCCAAATGGTATATTATATGAGTTGTGACTGCCACAAGATAGCTTATCAACTGATTTGTAATACAATAGATCAAGCGGAGCTGGACTGCTCTGAAATCGAGAGCAGTTCAGAATATAATCACAATTCTCGTAGGAACAATATGTGAGATGTAGATCTGTTAGAGCAAGTCATTTGGACCAAGTCTAGATGACGATGATGGAGGATAAAAAATGATTGCATTTACACAGTTATATTTAGTGTCCCTGGCAGGCGATGCCCGATCAGTGGGCATGAGATGCAAATGCGAGAAAGCCTTACCGATACTTGATGGTATAATCTATCCCTTCAATAATGCAGTCAAATCCTGACACTACATCGTCAGGATTGCATCGCAATACCTTTCGCTTGAATTGGTCCCACATACTTCGAACTTGGATGTGCAGACATTTGTGGACATTACTTTCCTACTATGGTCTTGCCCTAGAACAAAATATGTCTCAGCAATTCTATTATGTTGGTATTATCAATCTTTGATTCCACAGTCACCTGTGCTCGAGGTGCCATCAGATACTGTCATCCATGTCCTCGCTTCAGTTATTCAGATATGAACCCCACAATCTTGTCACCCAAACTTCACTCTTCTGCCTCATCAACAACGCTGCCCTTGCCATCATTCCTTCATTTGCAACATTGTCAGCTATCATTTGCAACATTCCAACAATCAACAATCTATTCCACTTTTGCTTGTTGCTTCCCCAATTGCCTCCCAAAGGCATATTAGAATCCAATTATTCCTGGAATAACTTGAGCCTTGCTCTCCAGCGAGTGGGCCCAGTCCCCATCTGTCACGCCTTCCCTCAACATTCACAACTTGCTTAGTTGATGCAAATCCTCAGGAATTCCACTGTGTGGTGTCATCATCAACTTCTCCACCATTGCCACTGAAGAAATAAATCCGCTTCTGGACCATAATGTCCCAGTATACTATGCTCACCGGGAAAGCAAAATGTATTTTGACCCTTAGTGTTTTCTGGGTGCCAAAGATATAGTCTATATGCACACAATGTAGAAGTACTACATCCAACTTTCAGATCATCCTGCAAAAAGGAATTCTTTCAATCACAACAGGCATGCCAACCCAATACAATCTCTCAGTCTTTTGTCCAAAAGGCTAATTTCTTCAGAGAAAGGATGGTTGCAGAAGAAGTATCTCAACATGCATGGATTGCACCAGAAGTGAAATACAGAAGAACCTAACTGGTGACATCACCATCTTGTACTTCCCAAAAGGTTCGGATGACAACTCTGCATTTGGTTTGGATGATCCTTCTCCAGGTAGGGCTGATGAACCTCAAGCAAGCGGATCTACTCTACTGGAAGCAGATTCATTGGTAACCCCCATGACAAGCCTGATACATTTAGCTGGGTGGTGCTGATTCAATGCCAACCAACTCCAGGGCCCTCCTTGTCCATGTGGGCTCATCCTATTATTGCTGCTCTTATTCTCCTACAGCCAGATAATTACAGAGTTTGCTCCCTCGTCAATGCTCCACATCATGGCAATTGCACTCCTTCTCTGTGTTGCCTTCCTCAAGGCGATATTTTTCCTCCTGTTGTTCTCTCTTTCTTCCTGTGGCACCTGTTGTTCCTCTTAGTGCACTTCATCATGCTTGTTGGCTTCCTCAAGGTGACATTTTTCCTCCTGCTGTTCTCTTTCTTCCTGTGGCACCTATGGTTCCTCTTGGTGCACTTCATCCTGCTGGTGGTCCCTGTCCCAAGCTGCAGCCATATGTCTGCTACCTCTTGGTGAGTATCACTGAAGTAGTCTACGAGGAGCTGTTGGACCACTGTGTATGGTGCAGCAGAGAAATTTGGATGGACTATTGAATCTACATGCATAGACTAGCTATTACAGAGGAGTAACTAGAACATACTGGTTTGATGAAACGAGAATGTTGAGCATGTAGTGGTTAGTGGAAGAGATGTTATTAGAACTCATATGCTAAGTGTTACAGCTGGCCTGGGTACGGTCGGCTATAGACTTGAGAGGTGGACGAAGCTATGGCTGAGAGTATAGTCGAGCAAGCATAACACCTGGCGAGACAACTAAGGCTAAGACTGGGGACACACCTGAAGAGGGCAGAGGGACTGAGGGACAAAGAGACAAAGAACTCAAGGTTTGAGTGGGATTTCAAGTGAAGTCTTAAATATCACAGGTATGGAAAGCCATGGAATCACAAGGAATGGGTGCATCATCGCAGTGAGGAATGAGTCAGAAACTGCGGATGACCTATCAGTACACTAAGCGATGACAAAGTGATGACGAGATCATGAGTCAGAACATTGGATCAAAGATAGGAGAAAAGAGGAACAAAGATAGGGTGACAGCGGATCATCAGCGATGTGGAACCAGACACGAAATCGCCCGAGATCTTTGTTATAAGGTGAACACCATGTAAAGGCGATGAGCAAAGAAGAAGGAAAAGGAAAAGAGATTCATAAAGGACTAGAGGACGATCGTAACACTAAGTTTAAAACTATATACTACAGGATCGCTTACATAATATGAGCATTTTCCTAGTCATACTACACTACGGCAATACATGTCCAAAATTTATATTTAACACAGACAGGCCTAGTGACCAAGCAAAAGTGATTCTGGCTGATGGGCCTCCTGAACCAATTTTTGTGACCCTGGACCATAGAGTATGAACACGCCCAAAAGTGATTTTGTTGTTTTGAACAATCTGACACTGTCTATAGAACAACTTTTGGCATGTACTATTGTTGCTTTCCGATGACCACCAGGACCAAGTGATGTGTGAAGTCCTATTATCCTTATGAGAGCCATAGAAATTTCTTCAAATGATTTCTAATGGCCAATTCCAACAGAATGGATGGGTTCAGAAATCTTTGGCATATACTATTGGTGCATCAGGATAGCAGGGCCAAGTGATATACTACTATATCACAGCATTTTAATGAGCCATGGACCAAGGAATGTGGCTCAGAGGCCAGAGAGATATCTTCAATTGATTGGTAATTGCTAGTTTGAACAAAATGTGTTTGGCAATCTTTGGAATGTACTGTTAGTGCTTCAGGATGGCAGGGGTAGCCATCAGGAAATTTGAGAATCAACAATATAATGCTGATATGTATGTAGATCATGTGATCAGTTACTCAAAACTACTACCACTATGGACTATCAATAGCATTTCCACCCTCTCCAGCAGCTTTAGCATTATTCTGCAAAGCAGCAAAATCAATCCCCCTCATAAAAAAAAGCCTTAATCTTCCCTGTAGAAGAGTCACTAGTAGATCACATGAAATTATGTTTGAAACATTAATGAAAATAAAACTCAAGTATGTCAGAAAGTTATGCTCCATTTCCTTTATAATTTCCATGTGGTCTTGACATCTTCAATAATATATTATTATGAAAACCATTGATGATATGATCAATTTGACATACTTGGAATGCAACTGGGTGTCTGTGAAATCAAGTGTAGTAGACAGTATCCAGCCACCATTAAACCTTTTCCTCATCCCCTCAGAAGGTTGCACTGATCACAGGAACCTGATGGAAAATCTCAGTGATGATCTTTGGGACAGCTTGTGTCAGAGAATACACAATCTCAAACAGCGTGGAGTTTTTCAAGACTGAGGCTACTGTGTTGTCATTCTCCCTATTTTGTTGATAATCGAACATTGCCAATCAAGAGTGACCACTTTGAGCCATCTATCAACTATGCTAAGAGGACGGAGGTAGAAGGAAGGTGTAGAGGGGAGATTGTGTCGAGAGAGGATGTGCAAAGAGGAAACTAAGTCGATATTTGTACTGAGGGATTTACATGGGTACAGACGGGTTTATATACGAGTTCCAAGCGGAGTATAGATGTAGGTAAATGAATCTGAGCGGAGTCTGGAATGCCACATGGCGAGTACATGTCAGACGGAGAATAGAGTGGCATGGAGATAAGAGTGAAGGCAGTGGATACATACAAAATGGAAGAAACAGAATGAAGAGTTGAAGGAATAAATAGATAAGAATTCAGAGTAGGACATAGCATAATGAATCAATGTTGTCAGAGTGTGTAAGCTTCACAGTTGAATTGTCATTCAATGAGAGAGACACAGATGTTCAACAATATCATGCAGGATGCACAGAGATCCTTGGATGCAGGCCAAGTACACAGATTTGATCAAGAAGGTTTACAGACAGAAATAAAAGTGTTCCCTAAAGGCACCACAACAGCATCAGAAATTCAAACATCTAGTCTAGATAGATATGTTCCATTAACTTACAGTGCATCCTCACGTAGTCGGATGATGAGGAGGTTGTGACCAGAAAGGGAAAATTCGGCGATGGCAAGCGGAAGATGGCATAGATGGATGCTGGAAGCATCGTGTGTTGTCACGAGATGGCAAGTGGGTGGTGGCTGGGACAAGGAATGGTGTGGGACTAGGCTGAATCACAAGATACTACCATACAAATGGCCTTTTGTTATTTAAAACATCAACTCATTCAGTGAAAATATCAAACAGATCAAGATCTTGAAACGGAGCGCCCTGGATTGATGACTAGTAGCTCCTAAAGAAAGGGAACAGGACAACTACTTATTATCATGCAGCATCCAATGCCTCTTCTGGCAGACCCCGCATACTCCAGGACCTCTTGAAGTCCTGAGGGTAGTATGTACGAACGGCCTGGCAACATTTGCACCACTCCCCGGGCCACTTATCCTTTGCGTTTTGAAGGGGCTTCTCCGCCAGCTTTTCCACGTCTGTGAAGTGATGGCCTGCCTTTAAATCAAACTGATGAACAACCAGCCTGTAATTGCCATAAGTCCATTCTTCAATGGCTTGAATAATCTAACGAAAGCGTGACTGGGAAGGACCTTGATGCAAGTCAATTTACATACCGATGTAACAGCTCGTGCTACTTCAGTTACGGGGTATCCCCCAGGCGGGGTTTGATCATGTTGCCTTGGACCTCCCTTGCCAAACAAATGGGCATGAAGCATCTGTATAAGGACGATGTCCCCAAAGCTCTCCCCAGATCGTGTAGGCTAAGTGGGTGGCTAGATTCTTGATATACCAGGTAGATGGGAGAGGAACGTACCAATTTGAAGAAAGGTTGAGCCTTCAAAGTTGCCTGTGCTCTAAGAGCAGCAGACAACAGGCTGTACTCGCACAGCACCAACAAACAAGTGGTGTCTAAGGCATGTCTGCCATGCCTCGCACTCGGTAGGAAGTGGAAGTCTTGGAGCACCTGCCTCCAGTGTTTGTCTGGGGGAAGAAATTCGAAGATGATGTGGACCAGTTGACTCATTGCCCCCAGCTTCCTTGCTTCCGTTAGATCTATTCCCAGAGATCGTGGAATATTTCCTATCATTTGCCTATAGTGTCGTTGGCCGGTGTAGAACCAATGCTGAGACCTGGGAAATACTGGCAGAAGAAAGCAGTGTAGAGTTGACAGACAAGACCAACTGAAAGGGTGAAGTCTAACAAATGTTCATTGTGCTGTAGCCACATAAGCATATCTTCCTCGAGGAGGAAAGACTGCAAAAAAAGAGATCTTTCCACAGCCCTGACAGTCAGCTCAAGGAGGGTGGCATTTTTCTTCTGACAAAAGATGGATGCTGTGTCGTTGAGATTATCCGAGAGCTGCGAGGGGCCTGGAAGGGAGGTAAATGCGTGGCTGGTTTCTTCCGGAAGCCATTGGCAGATCAGTTCCTCTATCTCGACTGCGATCCGTCTAGCCTCCTTTCCAATGTCAGTGAGGTTAATTTGATGTCCCTTTCCAATTGCATCAATGATAATGGTTGTTCCATCGGACTGGAATGCGTGCCCTATCTTGGAAGCCTCCTTTAATGCTGTTGGTGCAGAATCATACCACACCGGCTTGAGACGGTCGTACGGTGTGAAGTAGTCATTTCCCAGGGTGGTTCATAGCCATGCCCCTTTCTCCCAGTGAATCACTCTGAAAGCTGCATCAGATAGGGCATAAACACGATTAAGGATGAGCAATTACCTAAGAACATTCATTGCTGAACCCCCCTCTACTCCTCCCTCCTCTTCCGTCCCATCATCATCATCCTTCTCTTCCTCGTCTTCGGTTTCATCTTTATCCACCTCAGTAATCACTGCTGCCACATCATAAAATCTCCCTAGATCTTCAGAGGATGTCATAAGGTCTTGAGTATTTTGATTCTCATCAAGTCCCTCCGCAGGTGAATGGCTATTTGGCCCGTCAATTTCGTCTGCGAACTCCTGGTGTTCATCAAAAAAGGTGAATCGGTCCTTCCCAGCAGCCTCCAATCTAGCAATGTGAGCAACTATCGTAAAGAACCAGTACTGAAAAGTTGCGCAGTCGTGTGTGAGTTGGTTGGCCGTCTGAAACTGCAGGGTCCCTTTGGGGGAAAGCCTCAGCGAGAGAAGAACTTTAAAGGGATTGATCGGTCGGGCACTCCATCTTCCTGGTGCCATGGATCTCTTGGTGAATGAGGGAAACGAGGAGCTTGTGAACTAGTGTAATGGAGTGGGCAACGAACTCTTCTTTGTCTTTGTCACTGGCCAAAACAAGATAATCATACAGAGCCCTAGTAGTCACTGTTTGCTGTTTGCTTGACACGACAGAAAAGCTACCAAGGCATTTTAAATACGACTGATCTTTCAGCCGAGAAAAATAATAAATGCGAAGCAGCAGGGAAAGAGTTTTTGTTATCGTTATTCAGTAGTGAAGGTATGTCCGCCTGGTCAAACCCCGATAATGGGCCTTCATGCTTGAACGAGGGGCCATGAGCTACAGCATTCGACAGGTAGAAGGGAATCAAGACCTACCCAGAAGTGATTGACCTTCTGACGGATGGATGGCAGGTTTCCAGGAATATGTTGGCATCCATAAGATATCGCACCAACAAAGCATCTACTCGCAGCAAGCCTCTCTCCAAAGCAGCTCGCTTGGGGGGGAAAGACTCCTTTTCCTTTTCTCTCGGCATCTCGACCAACTTCATCACCAAGTCGATGTCTGCACCTTTCCCTTTCAGGCTCTGCAGGTAGTCGGCCCAACCGATGGCCACCAAGTGTGGAGCGCTTGTGGGAGCAAGAGGTCGGTCTCTTGGAACAACAAATTGATCAGGCTGATTGTTAGAATTTGGGCTCAGGGTCCAGCCTACTGGAAGCAGAATCACTGTATCGCGTTTGGAGCAACCTCCAAGCCCCTCTAAACATCCTAATCTGTAGGGCCTGATAATGTAACGTGGCTGGGGGCTGTGTTTCTATGGGAACTCTATGTCTTGATGCTATTCCCAATGATGGGAGAGCAACAGTTTCCAGCCAAATCATCGAGGTTCAGGGCAAGCATGACATGGGTGGCATAAGGTGGGAGCTTGTAACCCAGGGATTGTGTCAGGGAGAGTTTTGGGAAGCTGGAACATGACCATATCCTCTGGAACACCGTGGGAGCTAAGGAGATGAGTGACGATGACGTGGTAAAGCTCCTTCTTCTGCTTTCCTCTGACTGTTATGTCAAGGTCAGTCTTGTGTTTTTTTGAAATGTGATGGAGGAGATAACTAGGAGGGTATATATGGTTGTACCTTTCACATACAAAGCTGTAAGGACCAAAGTACATCTAAAGTTTGTGAAGAATAGCACACTTGTGATGGGGGTGGATGGGCAACCTTTGGACGGGTCGACATGTGATTTCTCAGCGCAATATGGTATGGAGACGTCGGAAATCCCGGAGGTGGGAGGAGAAGCGCACGGCTGAGCTGTGTATCCAGCAGTTCCTCTAGGAGCATGCATCCGGATCTTTTTCCGCGCAGGTGCACGTCGAAGTTCTTCACTTTCCCTGCCCTGCTTGCTTTGTAGGGAAGCTGGCTCGGACCTGGATAAGGAATGGTCATCTCCGGCTTCAGAGTCATATTCAAACTTTCGCAGCTGTTTGCGTTGTCCAAGTCTTGTTCATAGATCGAATCTGCAGAATCACAGCCTCCTTCATCGATGTCTGGGTCAAGCACGGAAGACGACTGCTTCTTCCTTGAGAAAGATTCTGAGCGAGGGGACAGTGGCAGGAATTCATCGGAAAATGCGTCCGTCGGGTGGGGAGATCTCCATGCCGTGGGACAATCCATGATGGTGTAGCAACAAAAGTGAGACTTGAAGATCATCTCTGTCATCATGCAACTTCATTTGAACAATGGAAAGGAATGGGGGGAAGGAGGGGAAATATAAGACAGAGGAAATTGGCCATAAAGAGTAGAAAATAGGTCGTGACTCGTGACGACATTGCTCTGCCTTGGCTCTTTGCTTGTCCTCGCTTAGCCAGGTCGGGCGATGATCGAGCGCCCTGTCAGAATTATATTAGGGCTAAATACATTCAAGCCATGGATTTTGTACCTGAGAATCCTTAAACCTGCACCTGTATTGCTTAGAGTGCGGAGCGTGACCTGCTAACAGACCAACCTAATCCAAGAGGAAAGCGGCAAGAATCCCCTTCCAATCATGGTCTCTTAAGGCATGGGAAAGCTGAGGTTGTTTACTCGTATGAGGGTCCATATCGGACAAAATTATTGACTTGATTTTGGCAAGTTTTCAAGTCAATGCTCCCTTCTGAAACGACATCACGTCCCCTGACCCTACCACATGATGAGCACGAGCACATGGATATATCACAGAGCAACCGACAGCAGAATGATGACCTCATACTATCGAGGAGAGGGGCATTGTGCACTCGAGCGGCAACGGCAAGGTTAGAGGACTGTGCAGTGATGTGTGGCAGGCAGTCAGTGGCTCGGGGGCCAAACGGAAGGCCACGGGGAGTCGATAGGGGGGGAGAAACCCGATGCAAGCGGTGGATGACCAATGTCAGAATCCAAGTATTGCCTGGCCTTTGCTGCAGCCTGGAGCAAGAGATAGCGGCATCCTCTGATGCCAGACATGCCGTGGTCCGCCTTTGTGGGTCACTTTTTACCGTGCCAGCCTGAGGATGCATTGTTGATCATTCAGGATATGTACTAGAGAGTTGCCCACATTTGCTCCCCTACTTGCACCTCTCCCCTTGCGCGCCCATCCACATGGATAACATGTACCCCTTGTTGCATCTGTGTCCTCCGAGTCGCACAACGTTAAACTACTCGCTTGAGTAGGGAATTCGAAACTCGATGTCGTTTGGCTTCGATATGTTTTAAACGTAGCGGTGCCCGGGCACTCGTCCCCGACTTCTCACATGGCTAAATCACACAAAGGCAAGAGTGAGAGCAAAAGAAGGAGGAGCTGACTGACTCACTGCACAAGTCATCTGAGCCGCTTACGTGTCTGCCACATTAGTAATAATAGGCGCAAATAATGGAGCGCACTGTAGTTCATGCAGATGTAAAGCAGTAGCCACTGCTATTTTTCTTTAAATTTGTTCCAGGGTTTGTGGTTGACCGTTCGTGTGTCTATCGCCCAAAAATGACAAAAATTGACTGAAAAACAGAAGGAAAACCGGCTGAATTGGCTAAGGGGCTGTCACGTGAGGACTATGCCAGCAGCTCACGGTTTGGGTGGTGCCTGAGACATATTGATGCCACAAAACCCTCCTACCTACACTAAAGTGTAAGTTGGGAATCTCACGACTTCCCGATAAGATTCAGTTTGAGATGGGCCACAGGAAGTTCCGCAAGAAGAATTTGAAGGATCAAGATGCATGTCCTGAGTCATTCAAGTTTTGGCTGGCTGGCGGTAGGACAAATCTGAATGATGGTTAAGTTCTCACATCCTTTCTAGCGATGGTTTTAGGAGCAGAACATCAACCTTAATCTAGCCAGCAAATATGTACTGTCTAGCTGCTAGTCAACACTTTCATCCTTACACCCTTTAAGAGGCCTGCGTTTACCATGTATTGTGCTGCTTTGTAATGCGGGCCCTGGGTATCCAAGTCACTTCTATACCATCATTTGATGTTACCCGGTGTGGTAAAGGGACTTATTGCGTCTACGCTAAAGCAATATCTACCTGCCCGGTAACAATATTATCCCCGTCAGCCAAGGGCTTATTAAACACTCGGTTGGCGGGCCGATGGCAAACCTTAAGCCGCTGCCCACGTCCGAGTTACACTGGACTGTAACTTGAACCTTCCAGCACAGACTACAACCGCCCGCCTGCACACTACTTGGCACTGACTCACATGATGCGGCATCAAGCCGGTCAACAGATTGGCTGCAGAGGCTTGCTGTCCCAAAGAGGCTGCTGCCGCAGCTTTGTGCTCTTATTTTATCTCAGCTGTTTTCGTTGCACCCATGCAGTCGCTCTCTACTAGTTCGTACGTGCGCAGGCGTCTGTTCATTGTTGCCCTTGCTCTTCTACACCCATGGCGTCGCTCTTGCTCCCATCTTCACCCCCACTGTTGCAGCCGCCCCCGTCAATTTCAGCCGTTGGCCGGGGCTCAGGCTGGTCAGGTTGGTCGGTCGAGGGGGTCTTTTCTTGCCAGCTTTGCGGGCAACGATGGTTATGCCCCCCCTTTCCCCAAATAGACGGAGGCTGAGCGTGCTGTGCAGCTATGACCCGATCGTGTGCCGTTGGATTCCAAGCATGGTGCTCATCAGCCTCTTGCTTTCTTGTCCAGAGCATGAGTGTGGCTGAGGTTCTCGATTTACAGCGGGATGACTAGAGATCGCGAGGAGCTTAACGAGAAGTGTGCAATATGAATGCAAAGTGCAAAATAGATGAAACACACCCAGGGCTTATGCCGTGCGAGTGGGGATTGCAAGACGTGAAAGTGCACGATGTGACTCCTAACCTGCGGGGAGAGACTCGTCAGCAAATGCAACAACACACCACTCAAAATTGAAGTCGACTAGCCACTCGCCCCTGGCCTTGAATTGCCGACCGGAATGCCTCCAACGACGCATGCAGCGGGCAACGCGAGCCCAGTAGCATCCTCAGCACCTGCATGTCTGCCGCTGTGATCGACGCCGGGGCAGCCCTTTACTCAGCCATCTCGGCACCCGGGTCCGGCTTGTTTCATGATGACCTTGGTACTGCTCATCATAGCGTGCACCATGGATGCAGGTGTAACTGTATGTGTTAGAGTGGGCTTTGATGAGGCCGTTGACCAGGTAGAGGGTGCGTGCGAGGTCACCGGAGGTTGAGGGTGTACTGAGACACGAGTGGAGCCATACAATGCAAGTTTGGACAAGCAATATGTACAAGCAAACATTGATCTCAATTGGGTTTGCGCCAACAATATTGGAGATGATGATATTTTCACTTGATTTCCAAGTGTCCTAACTTGAAGGTCAGTGCCTCATGTCTGGTAGTCTTGGGTTTATATTTGCTCACCAATGCACCCACCTGCTGTTCACGTGGATTGTCCACCCACTCCGAGTTGGTCCTTTACTATCTTGTCGTGTTCCAACTTGAGCCCCGAGCAATTGTTCGCCCATGGGAAACAACCACTGGCAGACACAAAATATCTTGTCACGCGATCCGGTTGTGTTCGCCCCATCAGCCAAGACGTCCAACACATTCATCCAATCTCGTGTGCTTTGAAGGTGTTCGCCTTTTCGAAGCTCGAGTCCCACACCATTCCTCATTCCAGCCACCACCCACTTGCCATCTCGTGACAGCACACGATGCTTCCAGCATCCATCTATGCCATCTTCCACTTGCCATCGCTGAATCTTCCCTTTCTGGTCACAACCTCCTTCCCGACAGGCACGACCAGGGAGAAACGTGATTGAATACACCACATCCGGATGGTCGGTTTTGATCAGGTTTGTGTCCCTCTGGCCAACCTTGATGATACGGGGGGAGGGTCCGCCAGTGTTTAAGTTGTCCGAGCTGATTTCTGGATCTCCATCAGTATTCTGCTTCGCATGGCCTCATTTTGATCACCTTTGATAGACATTGCTCGACCGGACATCCGTAGGCCTAATGTATTTTGTCTGCTTAGGTGCTAGTGGTGTTCTCTTACTGACAGTCATGATCATATTGCTACTAGCAGCCACATTACTGGCAGTAGTAGGCACTGGCATGTGAAGGCTCATATGCTCGCAGTCATGGGCCCCACTGCCGCTCCCACCAGGCCCAGAACCCCTACCTATCATCGTAAGGCGGGCCGGAGGAATGAATACGAAAGAAATGGTGACCAAGGGAATCCAAACTTGCCCTGACACGGGCGTTGCTGATGTTCAAGCTCCGTGTGTGGTCAGCCGCGCACGGCACCGCCAACCCAAACCGCCCAATTTCAGGGTTCCTATCCACTGTTTTGGTTTGATCCGCTTCTTCCGGAGGTCCAATACTACGATATTTCGCTGCAGAGTCACCTTGACAATGTGAAACCTTGCCCGTGCACATTCAACATCAATCAAAATCCCTGGAGTTTCCTGAAGTGGCCAACAAAACATGTAACATTGGGCACAGGAACTGCAGATTTCCAGAAATCAGCCAGCGACGGCATGCACTAGCACATTTAAAAATGATTGTAAGTAGCACGATCTGCATGGTAACATTGTATCTCTCTTTTGACTCCATTCACTGGCAGTGAACTGAACTGTTTGAACACAGATCTAGCTGCGGTCCCAAATAAACTGTATTACTTTATCAGTACCACCCTCCTTTCTACCAACTCCGGGACCGACATGACTTTGTCCACATGTCCACGCGTCCACGTACTTCCCGCTCTCCTTCATATTGTACATACTCGGTGCGCAACATCATTTCACCATCCTTCATCTGAATTTGAACATATTTGCTCGACATCATCTCCTCGTCAAGACCTTCGCTTGCTCGTCATGGTCAGGTCCAGTGGAGGGCTCGCGAAAATCGCAATCACATTACGGACACGAACAAATCAATGACCAAGAGCATGAGGTTGCTCCGAGGAATGCCGCACTGTTGGGCATTGCGGTCCAAACAAGCGAAAAGTAAGTGGCCACGAGCGTCCACCTAAGCTAGCCATCACATGAGCAGTATCGATGGCTGCTCAAGAGGATTTTCTTATACGAGCCCCATCATCTGGTCACCGACACTCGTCCATACCGTCTCACTGAGAAAGCCGCCTCTGTCGTCATTCCTTCATTTATGGCGTTATCGGCTATCACTCAAGAAATTCAAGCTGTCTGCCCACTCTCCCACTTCCATTCCTCCATTCCCCAGCTGCCGGCTAAGCACATTCTGGAACCCAACAATAACCGGAATGAGTTGATGGCTGCTTGCTGACGACTTGGCCCAGTCCTGCTCGAAGTCATTGCTCTGGCCATTTACGCCTCGTCCCATTTCCCAGGCCCTCAGTCCTTCACAACTTCCCACAACAAAGACCTGCTTGGCTGGTCTAAATCACCCGGAATACCTCTACGCGGTGTTGTCATCAAACCCAGAACCGCTACCATTCAAGACATCAGTCGTTATCTTGATGATGGTGTCCCTGTCCACTACGTTTGCCACGAAGGCAATTCACAATTTGACCCTTGTGTTCTTGGTGCCAAGGACATGAACGTGCGCCACGTAGACTCGGAAACACATCCAACGTCCAGATCTTTCCGCAAGGAAGGACTCGGAAAGTTTCTAGCGCGCGAGGAGCACCAACCAATTTGTACCTCTGCCCCACCCGTCCAGAAGGCGAAGGAAACCTATGTTCTACAGAAGAAGAGTGGTCGCCGAAAATTCATATCGAAGCAAAAGTATCGAAAGATATCGGATTTGTACAGAAGTGAATTGCAGAAGAACCCGACTGGCAATGTCGCTGTCTTGTATATGGGCGACTCGGATGAAGACTCCGCATTCGACTCGGACGGTTCTTCTCCGGGTTCTATGGTCGTGTCCAATCAACCAGGACACAGCGATGAACCCCAAGCAGGTACATCTACTCTGCCGAAAGCAGATTCAGATGAATCGCTGAAGAGGTGTGACCATTATGAACCTAGCTTGGCGGCGCCGGTTCAACGCCAACCATCCCCCTCGTATCTTCCACCCCCACGCGCACGAGCTCGAGCGTACTCTCCACATCCTCACTGCTCGCATTCTCCTCCTCCGTGCAGAGATGGGCATTTGTTACCTTGTCGATGCTCTCTGGACCGATATCACTGCCGTTTTCCATCTCCTCCTTGCAATTCTCCCTCATTGCCCGACCGCCGTTCCTGCTCTCCTTGTCCTCCGGTATGCATGTATTTCCTTCCTGGCACCTGGTTAACAAATGACCATTCCCAGGGGTCGAGAATGCGCTTGTCGGAGCCATGCAACTCAACCCCTCCTCCTCAAACAGAGTTATGTCTGAGTATTCCATCCAACCAGGCAAGTCTTATCACATTATCGATTTTGTACCATCCTAACATTCCATGCTCTGCCCAGGATGTGGCAATGACCAACGCGGAGACTGGTCCCGAGAAGATCGACCTTCCATCGGGTGCTCCGGCTAACTTGCCTGAGGCTATCCATGAAGTTAGCCCTGGCCAACACGAAGAGGTGCCAGTCTGTGTCTTTATGTTTGTTTTATCGAGGTTTTAATTTTTGTTAGGACTCGGAGATGGTGTCTCCCAATCAACCCCCGCCTGCTCAGCCACAGGTGTCACGCCGGGCTTCTTTGTTGGACATCTTGAGTCCCGTCGTCAATGTGAACCTGACTAATATCAATACCGCCATTCAGCGCAAAGAGGTGAGCGTTCATCACTCAATTTGATCGACGTTTAATTTAATTTTTTTTTAGCAAACAGTAATTGTTGCCTCATCTGCATCACCGGTTGCTCCCAGTTCTGCGGCGAATGCTAGCACAGCCGCTCTTGACTGGTTGCTTGGGCAGTTCCCCGACAACATTTTTTCCCTCCCTGTACCCCTAGCTACTCCAAGGCCACTCAACACTTCATTGGCAAGCCATCTGGAGACACTGCCCCAGATGCAGTGCCACATTCACTTATGGGCCCTTCACTACCCCAACCGCCCACTGCACGAATGCCTTCCCTTCAAGTTTCTCCTTGCAGGTGGGCTCAAATTCCGAACCCTTGCTCCTTTCCCTCTGGTACAGATTGGTAAAGCTGAGCGAGCAATTTGAACCCTTCAGGGACATGTGACTCAGATGTTGCATATGGTGCGACTTCCTTCCAATCTCTGGGGGGAAGCCATCATCAGCAAACTGACCTTCAGAATTAGCCAACGACCCAGCTCCAAGCCCAAGAACAGTCTAGTGTATTCTGGGACAGACTGTTGGAGTCTGTCAAAATCTGGTAATTTACACGTAATCTCAGTAAATAGTACAGTCATTTAAGCGACCATGTCGTACTCTGTCCACTCCAAAAGCATTCTGTCCCAGGCTATCCCAGCTAGGGAAATAATACAGGCACCTTTGGCGATCCATAGCCAACCCGCTGCCTGTGGCTATGCTTACTTGTGAGTACTGCATGCGGCACACGTGCTGGCATTGTGTCATTTGTCATCGCATCTGGTGTTCATTGACATCGACGTCATGCCAGCGGGTCGTGCTGGTGCTCGTTGACTCATTGCCATGTTATTGTCCTTGTCTGAGTCACGACTCATCATTGACTAGTATTCAAATCGACGTGATTGACACCATATCGTCATTATGATGTCATGAAGACGCAAGGTCAACCGGCAACATGCACAAACATGTTCGGTTGTGCTGGGGAGCTGTGGTCCTCGAGGCTGCAGGCCAGGCCAAAGATGCCTATGAGGTCTGTGAAAAAATCGTCAAATCAATTACTGCGGTGTTGGAACATAAAGGAAAAGGGAATATCACTTACAGCAACTGGCAACATACGAAGGCCAAAACACAGTGCAACTCTTCCGTGACTCCTTAACGTAGCTGCTCGCTCACAAGCGCATAGCGTTGAGATTGTGCGTTGGGTCGCCGAGAACCTCCGACCGTTTAATATAGTCACTGATCGGGGGTCACTTATGGTGTTAATGAAAACTGGAAGGCCTGAGTATTACTTACCGTCGCTGGATACCGTCTCTCGTGACGTCAAAGAAGTCTTCGTGAGGACTCGTCAACATGTAGCTAAAATGTTACAAATGGAATGTATCAGGAATACAATGACAGACTGCATTTTACCACAGATGCGTGGACATCCCCTAATCACCGGGCATTTGTTGCCTTTGTGGCTCATTTGGAGAAGAATGGGGCCCCCTGACCTTTCCGTTAGACATGGTAGAAGTGGCAAAGGTATGTCATGACATACCTTTCACCGATCAGTTCGGTTCGACCTGACGCGCTGGTACCAGTCTCATACTGGTGCGGAGCTGGCATTGGTTTTCCACAACGTCCTGCAAGATTTTGGTTTGTCAGAGAACAATTTAATGATCATAGCACATTACCTGAATCACGCCTGGCATAGATCCTCGGCATCACTTGCGATAACGCCTCTAACAACGAGGTCATGGTAGACAAGCTTGCCAACCACCTTGCGGACTTCCAAGGGTCCGTGAGCTGTGCTCATTGCTTTCTACACGTCGGTAACCTCGTCGCCAAGTCAATAATACGAGTTTTCGACATCAAAAAGAAAGATCTTCAAGGATGCTGCACTTCGGAGTGGCGATGTGCGAGTCGAATGGACCGAATTGGCGGCGCTGTTGACAGAGGGAGACAATGAGACGGTGGTCAATGCCGGTGGGGATGACGCCGAAAATGATAACGAGGGTGGGTGGATGGACGAGATGGAGCTGATGGGGCGGGATGATAAAGAGTGCTTGCTAGAGGAATTGGTGCCGTTGAAGTTAGCGCTGACGAAGGTATATAGTACTCCCTGATTAACTCACCTGCTCTGTGCTCAGTGCTCACTCATGCTTCTAGATCCGTAAGTTGGCATGCAAGGTAACCAACTTGTCGACCGTCTTGCTTCCTGCATGGAAGCAAATTCTTCAAGATTTGAAGCAGGGTGTGACCTGTTTGCCCCGAGATGTGGCTACATGTTGGAATTCAACATACGATATGCTCGAATATGCACTTACAAATAGGGAGGCCATAGACTCGATTATGCAGCACCAGGACTTGAGGAAGTTTGAGTTGGGCGACGACGAGTGGGTCTTCTTAGACGAGCTGCGCAGTATCTTGAAGGTAATCCGGACTGGTATCATGTAACCTGTCACATGCTAACTATCATTTAGATACTCAAGCATGCTACAATGTTTTTCTCACGAGCGATGCCGAATCTCCCAACGGTCATTCCAGCTATGGACGTGATCGATGAGGTGCTCGCCACCAAGTCAAGAGATTGGACCCTCAGTCTCCCCATCCGCGCCGCTGTTCGAATCGGCAAAATCACACTCAATTGATACTACACACTGACCGATGCTTCAGAGATTTATCGCATCACTATGGGTTTGTCATGTTCATACTCACTGATGCCGCCGGACGGACCAACACGTTCCTACTAACGGTCTTTTTTTTTTGCAGTCTTGCACCCTCGTCATAAACTACTATATTTCAAGAACACTTCCTGGGAAGACAATTGGATTCAAACTGCGGAAAGTCTGGTGTGCGACCAGTTCGAACAACACTACAATTCTACCATGCCGGCGGCCAAAATTGACTCCGAGACCAATTCCGTGTCGGGCGACCCATGGCAGGCAAATCCTTTGACACGTCGAAGGTAGGTATACTTTTTTTACATGCATCATGCAGTGCGCGACAACTAAATACATTAATAGAACATCTTCAACCACATTCCAGCGCTAGCGCCGCCAAAACGGATGGACGTCAGCTGCGAACTTGATCGTTACCTGAAGACCGACATGAAGCATGTCGAGGACCGTGACCCACTTCTGTGGTGGTACGAACGGCGCTCGCTGTATCTGTGCCTCTCTCGAATGGTGCTGGATTATTTGTCCATGCCAGGTAAGTCCTGTTCTGATTTATCGTGTGTTACAACTGGCCGGGTAGGGTCAGCTGTAGACTCGAAGGCGAAGGCTAAGACGAAGGAGAGGCCAAGCAAGCGTAATGCCTGGCGAAGCCGGTAGACTAAGTGTTCTTTCGAGGAGGAACTCACGAAGAGTCTTGTCACTTGAAGACTAAGGCCAAGGACACACCCGAAGAGGGCAGAGGACTGAGGGGGCGAAGGACGAAGGCGCTTGAGATTTTGCAGAGGATACTGAGTTGGATTTCAAGTAGCTCTAGCTTAAGGAAATACAAATGATGAGAAAGGTCTTTAAGTACTACGAGATGGAAGGTGATAGAATTGCAAGGAATAGAGGAGTCATCCGCAGCGAGGAATGAGTCAGAAGCTGCGGAGGTCTAGATTGTACAGTAAGTGATGACTGATGAATGGCATCATCATGAGTCAGAAGATAAGTAAGGAGATAGGAAAGTATCGGATCATCGGTGATGTGAAATATGCGAAATCACCCGAGGTCTAAGATACAGTGTGAATACAAGATAAAGATGGTAAGCGAAGGGGAATGAGAGAGAAAAGAGATACATAGTGAGTCTCGGAGACAATCGTAACATCGTGCCGCGATCATTGGTTAACGGATATGCAACAATGTCAATTGATATTGAACGGTTGTTTAGCCGCGGACGGCTTATGCTGAGTCACGTTCGCACCCGAATGTCGTCGCAGACAACTCGTGCGCTCCTCTGCCTCAGCCATTGGAGCCCTCTGAAATTCATTCGGACGGAAGACCTCCAAAAGGTCTCAAACTTACCGGATTTGAAGGCGGGTGAGGAGGCAGAATTGGAGGCAGGTTGGGATTCAATCAGTGGTATCATGCAGTAGTACGTTCGTGTCATGTACTAGTTACGTTCAGTGTCATCGCACCATCTCGCACCATCCCGAGCCCGTGCCCTTGGGGGTATATCCACTGTGGGTGCGGGTGCGGGTTTTATTCTGTGTACCCATGAGAAAACCTGTACCCTTGGTGGGGGTACAATATCAAAAAAGACCAGACCAGACCAGACTTTAAAACACTAGTTGTGTTGTCATGTTTGTCGCGTCTTCGACACAGCGCTGATGGTATGGGCAAAGTCTGGTGGAGGTGTGAGGGAGGTGTGAGGGAGGGACAGAGGGAGGGAGGAAGGGATGTATATACCTGATATTGTCGCACCATCCATCATTAGTCGCTGTTGCACCCTCATTATGTCTTCGCTGCAGCGCTGATGGTGTTGACGTGCCGGTCTGGCGGTGGAGAGTGTGTGTGTGTGTGAGACAAAGAGACATATGCACCGTTGCCATTGTTGTGTCTCACACCATCTGTCCGTCCATCTTTAATGCAGTCTGCTGAGATGTGGTGAGGTCTAGCGGACTCGGGTGAGAGGGCAGACTCGGAGAGAGGGAGGGACGCACCATTGTCGTCGTGTTATTGTGTCGTCCTGTCGTCATGTTTGTTGTCGTCATGTTGATGTCTTCGACGCAGCGCTGATGGTGCGCACAAAGTCTGGTGGAGGGTGAGGGAGGGATAGAGGGATGTACAGACCGTTGTCGCACTGTCCGTTTGCATTGGGTCTTCATCATGTCATTGTTGCCATGTTGTTTTGCTGTCCTGTCGTCACATTCATCGTCATTGTGGATGGGATTAGAAGGCATTGCAGCGGTGTTCATACAAAACAACAAAGTGGCCATAGAGGCTCTTGAGCAACTTGGCCTGTTGAGAATCAGATCAGAGGTCATCAGAAAAACAACTCTTTTCCATACATGAGTCTCCAGTTTTACACACAACCTGGCAGAGTAACAGTCTGCCCCAGTATGACACAGTCCCCCAACAATCTGTCCCAGGCTTGCTGATTAGTGGCTGTGCATGTGGTTTTCCCGTAACATTCCTGCAGCATGACAGGTGAGCACACTCCATGACAGTCTGTCCCAGGCTTGCCTATCAGTGGCTATGCATGTCTCTCCGAATAGCATATACTGAGTCGCTGGCTACTGAATCAACAAAAAATATGTGTTTTCTGTCTACACAAAAATCAAACAGCTGCTAAGCTAAATGGTTATTATCCAACAGCCTGATTATGACCTCACCGTGAACGACCTTCTCCAGTGCAAGTCTAGCTGGTCCGATACCAACAATGGCGATTTCATGTCCCTCATTCGTTCAGACCATTCACTTGAAC
The DNA here is from genome assembly GCA_038091835.1 of Leccinum ochraceum. NCBI lineage: Eukaryota > Fungi > Basidiomycota > Agaricomycetes > Boletales > Boletaceae > Leccinum > Leccinum ochraceum. Next base: position 31,586 of record JBBPPE010000035.1, read on the forward strand.
AGGAAGAGTCCTGTGCAAAAGCTCGTGTCACAACCTCAGAAGACGCGTGGAGCGAGAGTTTACAGAGTTGATGTGGGTGATATTGGCACGATACCACAAGGAATAGGTTTGGAGCGACAAGATTTGCAGCGCATCGACGTACAGGTCCTTGGCGGTCCTTGGAGTCAACCTCCTCATGTTTGCCTTGATGGCACTATTCTAAGTTGTGCAGATAGTTGGCTTTGTTGTTCTTGTTTTGCTATTTGCAAACCTGACAGTCAGTGAGATGCCATTTGATAGATGAGACAGAATAAATCTCACATTCAATGGGCCCACCGCCCAACTCAGATCTGGCACTCGCTCGAACTTTGGCGATGGTTCCAAGCCATGCGGTAAAGCGAGAGAGACATGATAACCTTCATATTGAGACCAACTTCATTGGTTTGCACGCCGGCGATGCTATTGCCGTGGGCGCCATACATAAGACCTGCGTCTGCGAAGCCAGGATCAACTTCATCACCGAGCTCTTTGACAATAGTTCAGAGAAGCAAAACGAGTCAAATGAGTGATAAAGACGCGAGCTGAGAAAATGACTGCAGTAAAGCAGGAGAGGTGATACCCTTCATATGGCCCTGTCTTTTGAGACCGAGCCATCGGCGCCATAATACAAGACCTGTGCCTGTGAAACTGGGATCAACCTTGTCATCGAGCTCTTCGACAATAGTTTCAAGCTATGCGGTAAAGCGGAAGAGGGAGGTGATGTGCTTTTCTTCTGCAGAATTGATGTCTTGTTTCATGACCACACTAATAGCTTTGTTTTCTGCATGCATCGCACAGTCCTGGTGCAAGGCAAACTTCTGTTTCATCATTGGGTTTGAGAGGTATGTGACAACGAATACCTTTTTGGTCCATTCGCCGTACACCATCGCCTGACCCCTGCCCTTGCCCCATTCGTCGCAACCGCCAATCTGCGGCTCAGAAACCACAATTATTATGCCTCAAACAAGAGAGACTCACAGACAACTCAGGACAGTCAGTTGTCCCCACTGTGGAAAGAAGTTTTGCAACATTACAAACATATTGCAACACATGAATCAGCCATTGGGTCCATGTTTCAGGACGACGTTCTTCAACTCCTCAATACCTGACAATGACAATTCCCTCCCCCTTCTGGATGGATCATTTACTCTTCATGATGATGAGCCAGAAGATCCCGATGTTAACTTGAGGGAATTTCAACCTGAATGAGATGGCGAAGACATTTTGATGGATGACTTACCTGCGCATTCTCATCAGAATGAAGAACTTGACATCCGGTTTGTGTGGAGTGGTTCGAAGGATGTAGCGCAATGTTTCCCGGTGGCAAGACCTTCATGGATGTGTTCAGAGAGGATCAGTTTGCAGAGCAATGACGAGAGAATGTCTATTTCCCTTGGGCATCGAAAGAACTTGAAGAATAGGCCTTCGCATCGTGGCTCCTGTGCTCGTGGCTTATGGCTGCCATAGACAGTCTCTTATCACTCGACATTGTGAGTCATGTTTAATTGTACTGCCTTACCTTTTAACATTCAGTGTTAGATTCAAAGTGTTCCACTATCTTTCCGTTCTGCTAAAGACCTTCGAGCTCATGCGGAGATACTCCCTCGTGGTCCTCAGTGGATATGTGCATTAAAACCTTTTCACCCTATGAAAAGACTGGTCAGACTGTTCTATTGTAATCCCATCGAGTGCTTGCAAGCACTCCTCAGCCAGCCTTCAAGTTTATTTGAGCCACATATTTTGTTTGTTCAGAGAAAGGTGTGGACAAGGAGTGGTCTTGACTAAATCATTTCAGATATCATGACCAATGTCGGAGGCCATTGTCTCAATGTTACGACCCATAGATTATATGTCATTATATTTGAAATGTTGCCATGAAATCTGAAAACCATATGACAAGTTTGATATGAGACCACAATATCAAATCTTAGTCCGGAAGACAGTCTGACCTCAGTCCAGCATCACTGAGAGCCAGGACTAGAGTCCGGACACACTGACACTTGGACTAAAGTCAGGTGACCTACCCTTAGCCCTCATTCTCAATGTCACTACATACTATGATGTTCCCACTATCATTACATTACTAACCACTCCCTTATATCATTATGTAGATATTCCGTCACTTAGAATGTATGTAGGTCATCATACCTCATGTAGTCCGGATGTCAGTAGAATAGTCCTAATGTACTATCAATACTTGAGTTGGTCATAGCTGGTGGACCCACTGGCAGCTTTGACCTCTTGAGCATATTGCCAAAGTCCTTCACCTTCTACATTATCTTTTCCTCTTTCCAAGTGTCTGAGTCAGCCCCCGATTGATAGACTGACAGTCCTACTGGACTTAGGTTTACTTCATTAGCTCACAGCTGCCCACACACTTCGGAGCTTCATAGTCATCATCGCCGTTCACCACCGCGTCTTGTTGCACACATACTCAGATCCCAGAGTTAAGGGAATTGCTTGCTCAGTTAAGAGCCGTTGATTGCGTGATCAATCCCGAGATAGCAACTTGGACTAAAGACACTGTGTTGGGTTAGTACGACACTCAATCTGGTTTGCTTTGAATGGGCTTAGACCTCATTGAAGAGGACACTGCTGTTCCACCGGAAATAGTATCAAACCCTACCCTGTGCATAGTGGGTCAGCACACGCTTTAAACCGAGTGTAATTGGTTTCAGGTGTGCGTGATACCTGTGACATACATGGGTAATACATCCCTTCAAAATTGTAGTGCTGGCAGGCTAGATCTTAGAGACAAGATCGAATCCATCTTTCTGGGCTCCCCCAATCAACACACACAGACACTTGTGACGTCTGACCCTTTGTTTTTCTTTACAGGTCTTACTCCGGAGTGTGCGGTCTCTTCGTGAGTACCCCTCCGATCATCCTGGACTACCACCGGTATCATTCGCCATCCTGTCTGACACAACCGAAAACTCCCCCGCCTCGTCCACAATCTCCTTAGGATCCGTCATGGCATCTTGGGAAGAAGTCCAAAATTATTTTGAAGCTAAACTCGACCAATTCACCTCCACCACTGGCACTAAGAAGGTCACCGATCCTGGACCATGGGACGGAGACCGAGCCAAGTTCAGATTGTGGTATGCTCGCCTCAACCTGTTCGCCATCACAAGGAAGGGTGACAAGAGAGACAAGGCAGCACGTATTGGCCTTGTTTCATTTGTTTTCTTAAAGTCCCATAGGCCTTGTATTATGCAATGGTGACAACAGACCTCCTCAAGACTGTCGTCTGCCTAGGCTGTGTGTAGACGAAGCTCCTTGTGACATAGATCTGGCAGCAATGGAGAGGGAGTGGACAAAGGCAAGAAGGAAGCCAGTAGTTGGAGATGGATGTGTTCAGCCTTAAAGATCAAATGGTTGGCTGGTTCCGAGTCCGTATCTGGATCCGTGTCTGTGTCCAGTTGGGGGTTGATGAAGGGCATATAGATGCGTTGTAAGTGTTTCCGCTGGAGTCGGACAATGCGACAATGCAGTCCATTTCTTTCCAAGCTCTGAACATCACACTTCATGCACCAGGTTTTGAAGGTCTGGAGAGTTCAAGAGATGAGTTGCTTTGCTTTGAGGAAGTGATGTGAGTATCTAGTCTGGCGACAAACCAGACTTTCGGCTCGGAAGCTCATCAAATCTACACCCGTGAGTGGGATTGGGCACTACTAGAATCTTCAGTGCCTCACCCAGGCTAAGCATGGCTTTGCAGCTATGAGTTGAGTGCTGAGCCTCAAGGTAAAACTCACCAGGGGTGTACCATCGCCGCATTCCGGGGTCAAAATGCAAAGAGGCGCAACTTCAGTCATGTGATTCAGAACACATTGGCTCGCTTTCTCTCATGAATAACCAGCACATTCATGATCATCCAGCAGCATACCGTTATGCCAGACAAGAACCTTGCTGCACACCCGCATGAGAAACCATGTCATCAGCCTCGTCCTTTCCACATGCCGCTGGCAGATCCACTTTCCAAGACATACGAACTGATGGGGTTCATAACATCTTGTACACAATGCGGCAGGAACGGTAATAATGCTAGTAGAATTCGGGAACACACTGTTACACCTGGCCTGGGTAGGGTCGGATGTAGACTTGGAAGCGAAAGTTAAGACGAAGGATTGGCCAAGCAAGCATAACACCTGGCGAAGCCAGAAGACTAAGTGTTCTTTCGAGGAGGAACTCACAGGGAGTCACGTCACTCAAATACTAAGGCTAAGACACACCCGAGAGGGCAGAGACTTCAGAGGGACTATGAGGTGAGGGACTCGAGGGGATTCGCAGGAGACTCAGTGATATTCCAAGTAGCTCTAGCTTAGGGTTTTACAAACAAGGAGGCGAGTCCTTAAGTACTAGGGGATGGAAGGCGGTGGAACCGCATGGAAGAGACAAGTCATCCGCAGTATGGAACAAGGCAGAAACTGCGGAGGTCTAGGTGTACAGTAAGCGAAGGTAGAATGATGACTAAGTAAGGATGTCATCGTGAGTCAGAAGACAAGGTCGAGATAGGGAGACTTCGGATCATAGATAGGAAGAAACAGGAGTGGAGATAGGAAGGTCGTGGAACATCTGCGATGTAAAGCGGGTGAAATCGCTAGAGTTCTAAGATACAGTGAATACAAGTAAAGGAGATAAAGAAAAGGAAACGAGGAGGAAAAAGAGATGCATAGGCAGTTCTCGAGACGATTGTAACACACACCACATGTTTGCACAACATATAAACCTGAAATCAGTCAATGCATTCAGAGGTGTATTACAAATGCAAGTGGAGAAGTTGGCAGGCCTGGGCACCTGTTGCACTATGAGGCAGCATATGCCAATGCTTTAGAAGTTATTCCAGAACAACTCATCCATGCTGATGGAACACTTCGCGCTGACATGCAAGATCTGCATGAAATTGCATTTGGGTTTGGTGGTGGCTGAGCTACACTCAGTAGCCTCAGTGTTATGATTGTCTCGAAGCCCTTATGTATCTCTTTTTCCTTTCAATATTTCCCCTCTTCGCCTTCACTTGTATTCACAATGTATCTTAGACCTCAGGTGGTTTTGCCTGCTTCACATCACCGATGGTCCACTCTTCTCCGATTCCCTTCCTATCCTTTCCTATCATTGATCCGATGTCTTCCTATCTCATTGTTTATCTTATGACTCATGATGATATCATTCATCAGTCATCGCTTACTGTGTAGTCTAGACCTCTGCAGTTTCTGACTCATTCCACACTGCGGATGACTCGTCCTTTCCATGCGGTTCCACTGCCTTCCATATCATTAGTACTTAAGGACTCGTCCTCTCGTTTGTAACCCTCTAAGCTAGAGCTACTTGAAATCCCACTCAGTGTCCTTAGCAAAACCTCATGTGCCCTCGTCCTTCATCTCCTCAGTCCTCCTGCCCTTCTAGGGTGTGTCCTTTAGCCTTTAGGGGACACACTGCGGATGGCCACTGCCTCAATCATTTGCTTGTTTGATCCCAGTATGCTGACGGATGAGAGGGGGAACCTTGTCCGCCCCGAAGTCAAATCTGAATCTGCACCCATTAGGTGAAGTTTTGGCTTTGTCGCAGACTTGGTTTAGTGCTCATGCGTACCGGTCGCCCAATCCCATTCCAATGTGTCTTCACGCCTCGGCCCCATATGGCAGCGTTGTCAGGGATCAGTGCCATCTAGTATTCGCTGGAGTGATGCACGCACTCTTTCTTCCAAAACAAATTTACAGGTGGAAAAAAGTCATAATTTAGTTTGCCACTTAGCTTCACTGAATGCAACCAAGTCATCTTCACCGGGATTCGGAGAGCGACACGTCACGGTGCATGCTGAGCCTCAGTGACAAACATCACCTGAATGAAACCAAGTGCACGCTGCTTGTGCCGCCGCTGGTTTGTGACTCTAAGGCTGTGACCAGCTAGGGTAGCAGGACTCTGTCGCCTCTCTCAATCGAGATGGAGTAAAGCCCACGCACCCACCATGCCACAACTCATGGTCACAACGGACAACTAGCATGCAGTCAAAGCAGCCCTGGGGGCTTGAGTGCTTGAGTGCTTTGGAGTTGGGAGGTTTGGGGCCCACAAGCCCACAACCAACTTCCACTGGCAATTTACCATTTGCAGAGCCTGAAAAACTCCTTGAACCTTTGCCACGCACTGCACTAAGCCATGGGCTGGTGAAAACTGAAGGTGGCAGTTGGACAGAACACTTCATTCAGTTCCTGCATCGGTTTACCAAGCACTACTTGACAGAGCCACATCGCCGCACGGGTGAGGATCCCTCCCAAGCATGTTTGGTCCGCACTCGCCAGTCAGGGTTGCCCCAGCCTTTTCCCATTCTCAGCCAGCAGCTTCATACCCCCCCCTCCTGGGGCGTAGGTGCAGCACAAGAACTTGAGCATTGGAGCGCGTCCAAAGTTAGAAATGTTGTCATCACCAATTACAGCTTGGAAGCGAGACTTCTACACAACTTAACAAAGACAACCCTGAAAATGGGAAATGACTCAGCAGAAAGCATTTGATATGCTCAAAAATAGATTCACCACTGCACCTGTATTGGCTTATCCGGATGACACAACCCCTTATCATGTCGAATGTGATGCTTCGGACTTCACCACCAGGGCTGTGCTCTCCTCCTTGAAAAATGACAAATGGCACCCGGTTGCATTTATGTCACGCTCCATGACTCCTGAACAATGCAATTATCCCATCGTTGATAAAGAAATGCTCGTGATCATTCTAGCGCTAGAACAATGGAGACACTATTTAGAAGGTGCTACTAGAGACAACTTCAAGATCTGGATGGATCATAAAAACCTCCAGTACTTCATGAAAAGCCAAGATCTGAATCAGTGACAAGCCAGATGGGCTCAGTACCTATCCCAATTTGATTACACTCTTGTGAATAAACCTGGTACCTCAATGGGAAAAATCAACTCCCTCTCTAAAAGAGAAGATCACATGATTGGCATTGAGAATGATAACAAACAAATGACATTCATACCGGAATCTCACATCAGACTCAGATCAGCAAACCCTATACTCTGGACAGTGCTGGACAGTGCTGGACAGACCCCTAGAACCCCTGTCCAGTAACCTAAAGTCTGGGGGCTCTGTGGAGATCTGTGGTTCTGTGGTTCTGTGGGACCATGGGAATCTGTGGCTCTGTGGGTGACTGTGGGAAAGTAAAGCAGACTGTGGAAATCTGTGGAGTTCTGTGGCTTTTGTGGGGTTCTGGGAATCTCTGTGGGATCTATGTAGATTCTGTGGGATCTGTAGAGACATCCTATATCTGTAGAATATTCTGGAAATATGGATCACTCATAATGTATACCAATAAAGATATCATTGCACAATTACACTACTACATGACTATGCTACTGATATATGGTGACCATAGACTCACCATCATCTGATATCTACACATAACAAAAGACAGACTAAGTTAGTGACAAGTAAAATATACATTGAAACACACTCACCATAATCATCAATAGTGTCTATAATAACAAATCAAAAAAAGTTAATAGAATATAAGTTACATGACAATAAGTCACACTTACTTGTGATGAGTGGTAGGTGATGAATAGTGTGTTGTGTGTGGTGTGGTGTTGAAGTGTTGTGGTGGTGAAGAGGGATGGTAGTGGTTGAGGGAAGAAAGAGTGTGGGAATTAAAATTGAAGAGTGCTGGGTTTATATACCTGGTGGCTGCTGAGTTCGAAATTTTACAA
>JBBPPE010000036.1:0-38994 GCA_038091835.1 Leccinum ochraceum
GAAGCGAGCATGCACCTGGACGAGCCAGTCAAGCAGGATGCCTCGCATGGACCAGGCCAACTCTTTTTGGCTCGACATATAATCGGGGTTAGGGAGGGTAGCGAGCTGAAGAATCTGGTGAGTGGACGGACTACGAGCGGAATGTGTGGTGGAGAAATACCTCGACGTGCTTCATGTAGTCGAAAATCTCGTTTGACGTACTCACTGACCATCAAGGGATCGTCGGCGTCCTCAGCGTCGAGATCATCCCATCCATCGCCGTTTGGATCAGCCTCTGTCTCACTGTCGATGTGGATATCGAGCGAGGGGGCAAGCCGGACCCCGTTTTCGTCCTGGTCGATAAAGAGCTTTGCCTCGTCGGGTAGGTCTGAGGAAGTTCGCCGCTTCTTAAATACCCGATTGTCATCCTCTTCGCGGACGTCAGCTTTAACGTTCAAGTGGGAAGTGGTCCGCTTGGACAAGTCAGCTCGCTGTACCTCGTGCTTGATCACGTGGGAGGTGGTAGCAATGGGGAGACGATGACCAGCTTGGGCGGCTTTGCGTGGGGCAGATATTAAACGGGATCGACAATCATGGCGTCATCAGCGTGCACGGGAACGCACTCCACGTCCTCCTTTACGTCGGCTAGTGGTCGCACTTGGGGCTGGGGTGCAGTATTGACGGATCCCGTACTCGTAATTGTCGTCCTCTGAGCAGGTGGCAACCTGGGGAACGCTCTTTGTGTCACCTCTGAGGATCCTGGAAGCGCGTTTCTGGCGGGTGGGGCCAATATGGGATGCGGTGGAGCAGACCGTCTGTGGCGGCGCGGAGGGGAGGTGTTGCGAAAGCGGTCGCTGAGGTCAGTGGAGCGGTTCTGCTCCTGCAAGATGAGGTCCTTGACGATGATGGCCCAGACGGTCAGCCGTGCCTCTCGTAGCCTGCCTTGAGTGCTCGGTCCTCCTCTTCGGTGAACGGACGGCGCTTCAAGTTGGGACGAGTCTTTTCGAAGATGCGTCAGGTGCGTCTTGGCGTTGGGGTAGTTTGCCTTGGACGCGTCAGGAACGTACGTGCGGAACCGGTCCCTGGGGTCGACCGGGGAGAGAGAGGCTGTCGAACTTGAGACGGGGTCTTTGAGGATGCGACCTTCCAGTTGTTGATGCCCCAGGTGTTACGGCCGTCTACGAGCATCTGAGTCTCCTCTGACCACTTTCTGTGATGCTTCTTTTGTACGACGAAACTGTGGTCAGAGTTGCGTTGTTGTTTAGACTTGCGGTCGTGCATGTGGTGTGGATGTCGTCGCGAAAGTTCCAGGCTGGTACGAGACGGGGTGAGTCAAAGGATACGCGACGACACTCCGACATCCGTCTGGAGCGGTGTCGAGGCGGGTTCGTCTGAGGACATCATTCTTGGACGTGAATCCTCTCAAGTAGAAGGTCTCCACGAATCCCCTAGCTTCGGGGCTGAAGTCGTCCTTTGTGAAGTGCGGGAGTGTTCGATGACGGAAACCGAACGGTATACGGCGTCCTTCCACGCTCTGTTTGCCGCGGCGAGGTTAGGCGAGCTTGAGAGGCGAGGAGGGAGACGGCAACGGCAACGGCACTGGCACACACAGTGCGCGGTCACCGAGGGAGCCGGATGGGCGAGGGCATTTGGGTGGAGGACGATGGCAAGTAAGAGAGAGGGTGGGGGCGGGGCGTGAGCGCAAGAGTTTTAAAAATACATATGACGAGACGTGCGCACCTATGTTGTCGATGTCGACGCCGCAGCCTTCTCCGCCTTCCTGGTCGCCTGGGCAGCTTTTATGAGCCCCTGCTCCTCCTTGGACTACTTGGACTTTTTCACCCCCAGTTCGTCCTCATCTCCTGGCCATCCTGTGCACCGGTATCCCTATCGACATCCATCGCCTTGCTCGCTCTCCGCTTCCTCCGCCTCTTGTCTGTCGTGTAGACAGCTGGCTCACCTTGCGGGAGTTGTCCTTGATCTTGAGTACACGGAAGAAGACCTTTTCGACGCCGAGAATCTGGTCGATCGAGACGAGGTACTTGCTGAGGCTGGTAAATCTGCCCGCGTGGCCAATCAGGCGCGCAGGGGCAACGCGGGGTGCAACGAGGTTCGCCTTGTCGGATGGATAGGCGACGAGTGATTTGCGGTACTCGGCGATGGACACGACGCAGCAAAGCCCTGGTTGTGGAGGTGGCCTGGATGATCATGATGTCGATCATGTTCACGTTGAATTTGAGCTTGGCGCGGAAGCAGGAGTAGGAGTGGCCGAGACTGAGCTAGCCCCTGGGCTTTGACGAGGTCGGCGGCGTTGAGGCCCTTGAGGAGGCGGTGGACGTGGTGCCGGATGATGCCGTGGAGGATCTTTGGACGTCCTCCGAGTCGAAGGCGTGTAATGCATGTACCGCCGGAGATGGTGTCGTGAACGATAATTTGTGTCAGGTCAGAGCATGGCGGGTAACGTGCGCAACAAGTTGTTGAAGGTACGTGGATCGATCGGGAACGTCCGACAGGGAGATTGCTTTGGCATCGCCTGAATTCCTAGCCAGTTCGACGATGTTTTTCGCAATGTAACACCACACATACATGTATGTACTGTACATATACCACACCCGGCTGAAATGATACACATTTAGAGACAACGACGGTTCCGCTCCACCCGGGAACGATGCCGGGTGGGCGGCGTCGTCTGTCCTTGCGAACGAGACGGTGACGACGACGGCAACGTGAACGGTCGCGAGTCGGCGTGCATTGGCGTGGCAGTCACATCCGACGCCGTCGCACAGCGGGGACGGCGGGGAGTAGAAGGACTAGATACCGGAGAATCGGTCAGCTGCTGCTGCCTTTGAGTGCAGTAAGGAACGCGGTCGTAAAAGCTGTTGAGGGACGAGAGCGCTTGTCGGTGGAACTGCTCCTTGTCTTCACACAATCGGTGGACGACGGAGCGTCGCCAATCCGGTGTTTCTTCGTCGGTGTCTCAGGATAGGGAATGATTTTGTCGTTGTCGTCGTAGTCGTAGTCGTCGCCGTCGTGGTCGCGAGTTATGGTGCGTTTCGTAGAAGGTTTAGTCATGGGTGTCGACGTTCCCTCCCCGGCCTGATGGGGGATTTTACCAGAGATTTATGAGGAAAGACGGGACTGGTATCGGGAAGACGACGCCGATGCTTGACCGCTTCTGAAGCAAGTAGGCCTTGATCTAGTCTGCGACTCCTTCACATTGTTTGTCGAGTGCTGCCACAGTCGCTTTAATGGTCTTTGGGGCGGAGAATAGGCTGGAGAAGTACCCATCTTGTACAGAAAGTTCCTGGCCAAAGGGAAGGGTTACATTGAAAAGAGAGAAACCCTTGCCTCTATCAACTGGCAAACCATGCAAAAGACAGCACGTCATGACGTTCGCGCCATACCTCTCCTTCAGCACATCGAAAACACAACCTCTTCCCTCCGGAGCATCTCGTACGTAACGTTGGCGATGGTATCCAGCTCCTGACGTCCGACCGTGTCTTCGGCTTCTTCTTCTCTCGCCACCTGCGCAGCATCACCGTCCTGCTCTCTGGCGGCACGGATCAGCCTTTCTTCCGTGTTCCGTACAACGATCAACGGTGGGGCGTTTGGATGCTGGATCTTGCAGGGGTGCTCGTTGGGATGCACAACCGTCGTCTGAATCATTGGATATCATGCATTCGGAGTTTGCGCCAAATCAGATGTTGGCGTAGGAAGCATGTTCGGAGCGGCCTCGGTGCGTAGTCCCAGAACCAAGTTGTGCAAAACGTCTTCGGTGGTCTTGTAGAACGATCGAATGTCGAGTTGAGGACGTCCCCTTGCAACATAGTACGAGAGGGAAGCAGTAAAGTAGGCCATCAACAACAGCCGTCGAGAAGAGAACTTGTCGATACACACCAACAGAGAGGGGAGGAAAATTGAGCAGGTCACCAGACACATCAAGAGATCAGCGTTGAAGGGCTCGTGCAACCGCCGAGACACCGTACATAAGCACGTTGGCCCAAGAAAATTCCTCGATCGCATCTGCTATACCGGCCTCGGTTGAGATATCAAACTTGCACATGTTGAAATAGTCATGGATGATAGACCCGTGCGTGTTCCGTGAGGGTCTTGGAGTACATTGTCTCATTATCTGCGCGTTTAATGTCGGAGAAGCGAGGGTCGCAAGAAACAAGGGGGCGAGAATGTACAGTGTCGTTCGATTGCCTCCTTTGGGGTCGACAGTCGAAATTACATCGGGAAACCAGGCTCTTGGAAGCAAGTCCGAATTGGCAGAGTGAACTGCGGTCATGGCTAGACCTACACACAATGTCAATGATCGCATAGTAGCCCAAATTCGAACACGGACCTTGGTACTGACACCAACAGAACAGAACTCTGTACTATATCTGACGTGGTTGAACAGATCGTCTACGAAACGAGATAGCATTTCGGGGAACGCTGCACCGAAGTTGGCCTCGGAAGCGAAGATGTATTCCTCGAGACATTCTGTCAAGCCTTTCCTTTCTGCAAAAGTAAAGTTCGGACGTGAAGTAGTCGAGAAGCTGGAATGGAATTTCATCAATGTACGAGTGCTTCGAGGACTCAACAGACATACCACTCCTCGCCCAAGTACCTGTAAAAATAGTGCTTGTTGATGGGGTCCGGAGACGCAAATGCAGGGCGTTGCCGGTGGTACTACTCGCAACTTTGTGTGACATACTACGCAGCCTCAGTTACGTCTCCAGGAACACCTAGGGACAGATCGCTAGCACATGGACACCTTTTTTTCCCGCTGTTGGAGAACGGTTGAGCTCGAAGAGGGGAAAATCCAAGCCAAAATAACACATGGTCATACCATTCATGCCGACCTGGCGTTCGTACTCGAGATCACACTTGTTAGCCACGACGGTATTCCCTCGAATGAGTTGTGCGACGTGATGGAGTAGACAAGGAGTAACCCCTCCCCTGTACGCATATATTGTTCACGCATGACCCTAGAGCGCTAATTATTCTTGGAGCCACGCAAAAGGTGGCCATTGTACGTAACCGTCCTCTTGCCCAGCAGTGTCAAGAACATCGAGCAGTGCGACCGCGTCATCGATGACACATTGATTGCGGTACGAATCTAAAGACACGAGAATGAGAGAGTGCTTGGGAAAGAAGGACCGAAGAGAACTTACGCACCCTCGATCGTGCTCGTCGACAAAGTGGCTCTGGATGAACTGGATGGGCAGACTTTCCGACACCTGACGAAAATGAAAAGATGCTCGAGGATGGGTGGGAGATACCACCGACGACGACGAGTTTGTATTCTCTCAAGGATTGTGCCTGGAAACGACGTCAGTGTTTCAGCAGCAGGCAAGGACGATACACGAAAAGGCGAACTGTTGACATGCCAAATTATTAGCCTTTTTCAGCTCGTCGTCTCGACCGAAAATGCTTCCACGCCGCTTTCCCTCTGGATGTGGGACTGGTTCGCCGAGATGAGCGACGAACTCAGGCTCCGAGATGATCTCGCGAAAACAGCCCGAGCAGTGCTTTATGTATTTCCTTTGCAGGAGGCCACGCCGAGGTTAGAACTTGAAATCTCGTGCAACCGTGAAAGTTTACCTTATCAAGTTGTGTTCGTTCTTGGCTGGATACCACGCTCCAGCAGCAAGCGTGGTCTCGATAGACGGGCTCTGGATTCCAAGAGAACACCGTAAGTGGTAAACACAGGGATCACGGAAGGGAGGTACGATACCGTGCAGTTTGAGCCTACATAAGATATGCGGATACGATTTATGGGGGGATGAGGATGTCACAAAGAGCGTGCATGCTCACCAGACGCGATCGTTGCATGCGGGGCCCGGGTCTTGCATGTGCATCAGGAAATCTAGCGCGTGCTACGATACCTGGCCTTCGGGTTCGGAAGGCACCGACCACACCAACATTGTCCCATTCTGTGCGCCGCTCGCGAGCCTCGTCGAGTTGGGAGAGAACGAAAGTGACTTGATCGAGGCCTCATGCCGCACAGTCAGCCTGACAACGTCCTCGGCGGGCCTGTGGAGATCGACGAGCCTCACCTTGCCGTCTCGACCTCCGACGGCAACCCAGCGTCCGTTGTGAGGTGACGACGAGTGCAGACAATGAGCTCTTTGACGAGGGGTGTGTACCCGTCTGAGAGATTCCAGAGGCGGACGGTGCTGTCCCCGTCGGATTCGGATGCGCTGATCACTTGGTCGTTTGAGAAAAAGGCGACAAATGCCGTGTTTCCGTTATGCCTGCGCAGCACCCTCGGGGCGGGAAGTCCAGTGCGATGTCACGATGGGGGACGAAGTCGGTGAGGTGCGGTGACATGTATTGCTGGCACCTGCGCTCGCTTGCGAAGGAGAAGAAAGAAAGGGAACAACGCCTTCAATTCGTGTTCAGCGACTCGGACGGCGAAGTAGCTGGCCTGGCGCGTATCTCGTTTTCGTTCCTCGATCGAATTAATTCCATCATATCCTCCGTGGTTTGTCTCTGCTTCCACCCAAGGGACACCATGGAATTGATATAGGTCAAGAATGAAGCTTGAAGTACACCAGATCTTCGAGCTCTTCGTCCCGGAATTTCGGCGAAAGCGAACAAAAACAGCCAACAGCGCATAGTCGAATCGAAACTTCGTCTTCTTCTTGTGCTGAGGCGGGAGATTCCGCTTGAGCAGCTTTTCCAGACGCATTCGCAAGTCGCCGATGAGTTCATCCGCCAGCGTTGTTGGTGGACTTATTGTCTACCAAAACGCGGCCATCATTACGAGAACAATCTCAGTGTGACATACGGTCGCTCGGACGCGCCAACGTAGATCTGTCTCTGACGCCAAATCTTGACCCGAGACAACATCATCTGCAATACCGTCAGCAACATTATGACTGAATGGCAAGAAAGTAAGCACCTGGCGCCAATGTGCAAGCCACCCTACGACACGGGGCACGACGAACAGGTCTGGGAAAAAGTCCATCGGGAAACCTGGAAATCATGAGTTCAATCACGTATTACGATTACCGACCAAAAGTCATTACCATCGCGCGATAAATCAACCCACTACAGAAACAAGCGAACTCATCAGTACTTGCATTGCTCGGTCGCAAAAACTTGATCATACCTCCAAAAGTCCACGTTGGGAGCCAGCTTCCGTGAGACGAAATAATCGTCTTTGAGGGCAGCATCGTGCAACGCCATTTCAGTGTTGAACAATAGATCAACACCCGTACTACACGACGAGAGCGTTTAACGAGCCAATAAAAAGCAAGTCGGAGACGTACACTGCGAATACTTCGTTGGCAATCTTTCTGATGATGAATGACCGTGGATCAGACTATCAGAAAACAACTTTAGACGAATGGTCTTCCTGGTAGGCGGAATGGCACACGTACGGTCTTGTAAACACGATGCCCAAACCCGCTGAGCACCTTCTCCCTGCGCATCACAGCTGCGAGGAAACTCGGAACGTTCTCGGGACTAGAACCCAGACGTTAGCTCCGGCTGCTGCAAAGTAAGCCAATCCCCTACGGTCGTACCTTCCAATAGATATCAGCATCCGGATCACGGCTTCGTTCGCGCCACCATGAAGAGGTCCACTGAATACCGAATTCAATGAGCGTAGGCTTTCCAAAAGGGTGCGATAATGCTTACTACAGCGAAGCGCAGCCCGCTGCAATTGCACTATATGGATCTGGGAGGGACGATTCCGTTTGAAGGACAGTCGTACTGGATGCGTCCATCTCGTGGTCAGCATGGAGGATGAACAGAATATCCAATACGCGGACAAGGACAGGATGAGGTTTGTATGTGACCCCACTGGATGCTGACGTAGATGGGAACGCGTCGCTATGTGAGAGATGGTCGAGGTGGAAAAGGAACCTGACATCCAGTCATTACCATGCCGTAGCGTGAGGGAGAGTAGCAAGTACATACGATTCGGCATAGCTCATCCCAGCGGGCGGCACCACAAACTCTCTTCCTTGTCGGACGCGGTAGGCCATTGCAGCGAGGGTCGTGGCATTCCCTATGATCCTGTAAATCTGCTTGACCATGTTCTGCAGGGCCACCGGGTCCGCCTTGGCGTCGTTAGTGTACAAGTTCTGGCCTAGAAACGGGGGCGAACAGGGTCATCAGCGTTTCGTCCCGCTTCGACAAATTCGCAGACGATACCTTGGAGAGATGGGTCTGCCTCGCTGTAATAGGACCCCAAGTACGCTGGTCAGGATGGCCATCGGATGCGCATCATATCTGAAGGCGCGGAAGAACCCAGCTGCCTCCGCATGCATCACGCCGTGATTGAGAACTTCGCGTTCAAAGTGAGAGAGCTGGGCCCGGGTGGGTAGGGGGCCATAAATGAGGAGGTATGCACACTCGAGGAACGAGGACTGGGAGGCGAGTTGTTCGATGGGGTAGCCTCTGGGAAGGATGCTCCGTGAGGAATGAGGGAGGGTGCATGTATAAGAGCGCAAAATACCGGTAACGCTAACGCAGATGCCATTGTCACGGTCGATGTAGGTGATACTGCTCTCCACGACGGCAGTGTTCAGGAAACCTCGGTCGGAAACGCGCAGACCGTGCTCGGTCTCGTCTTCCGGGCGGTCATTTGGGCCGGGTTGGGCGCGAATGGACTTGAAAGAGGGAGCAGGAATAGCGTTGTAAGATATGCTGCGAGGAAGGTTGAGTTCGATCACAAGTTACACGTGTGGATATACGTACGGTACTTTGTATTGCTTTCCGGTTCGGTTGTCTATGACGGTCAGCGAGTCGTCCCGCTTGACGGTTGAGGATGGCGTGTCTTGTCCCATGACTTGTTGAATTCCATGAAAGCACAAGTCGGTTTACAGTAAAGTTGGATCCGATTTCACATGTCTCAACTAGTTCGTACAAAAAATGAAAATGGTATGCAAACACAACTGTCTCGTCTCATGCAGCCCCTTCAACAGTCTTCTTCTCTCGAGTCAACCGTCCTAACAGATATCAGATGAGATGAAGTACACAGCCAGGACTGAACATACCTCGCAACTTTTGATCATGTGCCTTTTGTCTCTCGCGATCTACCGCCCGCTCAGGCTGACGTGCTAATTCTGCGTCAACCCAGTGGCGGTTCTGTGTGATTACCGTGCCAACTCAGTTGCTACATTCAAAGCAACTGATCAATTCATACCGTTGGGAGCAACCTTTTTCGCTTCTGTGAGGGCGATCTCGGCTCTCTCAAAAAACCCTAGCTCCCCCCAACGCCTTGCCTTTTCGAAACAGCGCCTTGGAGTTGGTCGGGTTCTTTGCGATCGCCTGCATCGTCCCGGTCGTCAGACCCAGGGTGTGAGAGGTGGTGATGTACTTACCTTATCTGCGGCATCTACGGCACGTTTCCAGTTTTCTTGTTTGATGTGGCACGCCGACATAATGGCATCGATCTTCTCGAGCATGAAATCTATCTGTCGGATGCCGGACATTTGTTAACAGCTGGAAAGTTAGACGACATGACTGCCCACTTCGGTCTTCTCATCTTTAGCACTCGCAGCCTCATCGACGGCGGAGATTGGAGGGGAAGAGGGGAAGCCCATTCCAAGGGACTTGAGTGCGTTTCTGAGTCGCAATGGAGACCGCTTGTGAGGATCCTAGGGCGAGAGAGTTGTGCACGTCGACCAACGTAAGTACTTGTCGAGTCCATGAAGATATATGAGGGCCTATTGTATCGGTGAGATCCAGACCTTTCAAATGAACCGTAATCTTGAACCGTACCTCGTGATAAGATCGCAACGCTGCATTCACTGAATAATCAGACGCGTCACTGCAAAGTGGAAGAGACGCACCACTATTGAGATCGCCATCCTTGAACGATGTATCGGCGCGTTCCTTCTTTTCGCGCGATGTACTTAGCTTGACTTCAACTTCGGACTGCTCTACGCACCTTGAACCCTCCTAACCAGCAAAACTCGATGTTTTCCAAGAGAGCTTGCAGTTGCTTGTCTAGCACGGCTCGTTCTGTTCACCATCCCATGAAGATCGTCACTGCGAACACGAGCCGCTCGACGCGTCCCCTCGTCACTCGATCGCACAATCTACCGGAGCTCCTGTAACGCGTCTCCCAGCATCACCCGCGACTCGTCGCTGTCGTTGGTGTCTCGTCTTCCCCGGAGAGGAACACAAGATAGGAGGGGCTGCGGAGAACCAGCGTGCAGACAGGTGATGAAAATGCTCGACTTCTCCGACGTCAGCGTGACGTGGATTACCACCCAGTTATGTGGAATTTTGGGCGGAGTCTACAAAAGTGATGACGGGGAAAGCACCAGGGAGGTGTACTTTTCTCGATCTCTGTACGTCGTTGTCACAGCCATCGAATGACGAAGTGGTGGAGGCACCAGACGAATCACACCGCCGCGAGTCGGCAGCGAGAAGGGAACCATCGGTTGCCATGAGTGGCACATCTACCAGCTTATGTGGGATCGCTTCCAACATCTCCCGATGAAGCGTGAGTGCCGACGAGGCATCTATACGAGATTATCACTGGTCAAAAAATATTCAGCAAGAAAAGAGACATTCTTACCCAACAAACGAACCGCTAAAAGCGGTACATCCGCGCTAACCTTGCCAAGCGACGACTGCAGCGCTCTGATCATCGCGAGCGACACAGATACTTCACGCACGTGTGGCACCCGTACACCACACTACATACTGGATTCGGTCAGCGAATCCAAGAACATGTCCGAGCGGAAGTGCTCATAAACACTGTGCAGCGCTGACCTTCCCATAATCGAATGTTCCTCTCCCTATTCTCGAGGCTGGACTTGCGTCGCCTACCGGTGGCATATCAACTCTGTCCGTCACGAAAATAAACAAAAAAGAAAGAGAAAGAGAAAGAGAAAGAGAAAGGCCATCAACGGACACGCACCCGCCATCAAACGAAGGGATCATCTGTTCTAGCTCGTCACCATACCAGACGTAAGGCCATATACTGTGGAGGGAATAACAATGTAAGCCTTCACGTATCCTTGTGATCATGAGTGAGCAGCGGTCTGGATGGTAATTTATGGGGAGAGCAGCGTTGAATCTGCTGAGGTCGGCCATTCTGCAGTCGTCTGAACAGTAGAGGGGTATGGGACCCTGATCGATCACGGTGCGAAGCTTTGTTGGTTGGATGGGCTTTGTTTGCGACTGGGGCTGGGAATGCGGGGGAGATGGGCGGGTCTTGTTGACTGCGACGTTGGAGTCTAAACGTTTGAGGGCGCCGTTGGGTTTGACGCGGCCGGTCCCCTGGACGAGGCCGCTGGCCTTGGGACGGATGGTGCCCGACTTTGTTCGGGAGGGACGTGTGGCGAGGTCTGTTTGTTGCATTTTTTTTGGGGGGGGGAGGCGGGGAGAGCATGGTCTTGTGGTACGGTGAAGCGCTTTGGCATGATCTGCCTGTCGCAAGCGGGGCACCAGGCGTCGTCGTAGTGTATGTCCATGAGAGAGGGAAGGGGAAGGGGAGAAGGGATATATAAAGGGGAGGGGAGGGACAATAGCGGGTGAGACAGAGAGAGAAAGTGTGAAACTGATAAGTCAGGGTATGTGTCGTCGGTTGGCGGTATAACCGTCGTCGTCGCTCCGCAGATGCAATCTGGGTATCGGTTCGTGATGTTCGAATGCAGGAGACATTCTACCACTTTCGTTCGGGACTTGTTTCCTTTCCATTGAAGAGAAAGAGACGCTTGAGAGGCTGGACAATTTCCACTTCGATTTCAACCTCCTTGAGGTGTCCGTCGACAACGCGCCTTTCGATGCGCTTCTCCTTCTTTGGAGGAGGCATCATGACGGGGTATGTCTTGATATTATCGTATGACCACGAGCGAACTTGCACCTGTGGTCGCGAAGAAGTGGATGCAGAGGTGCTGCACTGTTCGTTCCACATGCTGTCTTCACTGAGTTCACTAGGGTAGCGACTGAGCGGACTGCACAGACTTGCAGAGGACAAGCTCTGGCCAGATGCACTGTGTGCCCTGAGAGTTACGTTGGGAACGAGCAGGCGACCTTCGGCACCGGGCTTTACGAGAGGAGTCTCTCGACGGCGACGAGAGGATGTGGACGTGGGAGACAAGGGAGGAACTGACTGGCCGGTAGAAACAGTATTTGGGAAGAGGGTAGTTCGGGACTTGCAACGCCGAGACAGAGGCAGGGAATATTTAGCGTAGAGTTCGTCGGTGTATGACTGACTGGAGCGGGGTAAATGTTGGGGCGACCTAGACTGTGCAAGGAAAGACGAGCATGAAGATGCGGTTACTTCGCTTGACGTCCACTGTACACCCCTGCTCGAGGTAGCGGTAAAGGAAGGTTTACATGCGGCACCCACGGTGACCATGGAATCTGAGCGAGGAGAAAAGGAATAGACAGATTCACGCCAAGCGTCTCTACCGTCTGTCCAGCCTGGTATTGGTTTCTGGGACGGAGGCAATTCGTTTCTTGAGGTGACACGTTTGGTGGCAGGGTCGGTACAAAGGGCAGCCTGGATTCGCTTAGCGGCCATCATAACACCGCCTTGGAAGTCGTTGCGGAACTCGGACTCGGCCGGAGAAGTGGATTGTGCAAGGAGGATGGGTGGCGGGGGAGGCATTGGTGGAAAGTCGTAAATAGCGGCAAGCGTAGCAATGCTAGGGGAAAGGGGTGCGATGTCGGAGGAGGATGAGAGACAGGAGTCGTAGGATGAGCCGCTGGTGGACTCGTCCTCTGAATGTGTCTTCTCAGGCTGGGATCCTAAGCCAAACTGTGAAGCACGAAGGGCTGAAAGAGGATGCTTTGTGGCCAAGGATGGAGCATGGCCGACATGCGAGAATGTAAGAATGGCAAGTGTACCTGAGCGAATAAAAGTCTTCGACCCCGGGATTTCCTGGAGACCGAAAGTCAAGTGCTGTGATAGTCCAAAGGGGATAAGTATACGCACCCGGAATGAATAGAAGAATGGTGCTGGGGACGGTGTCGCCGAGTTTTGGGGCCCACCGATGGATAGTTCTGCCGAAGGAGGGCGATGCGGGGTAGTCGCAACGGGAGTAGGAACGGTGGTAGTGGAGATCAGACAGACGTTCGGACGAACAAAAGAAAAAACTCAGACCGACTGACCTATCAACAATCTTGGTGATCACGTCGTCTGATAGGGCCTTTTGCGTCTTGTAATGACTCGACATCTTGTTCAAAACTTCAGGCTCCCGGCACCTAATACAAAATGTTAATCGCACTCAGTAATCGCGCGACACTCAACTAACCAGTTCTCGAGCATCTGCGACGGCGGCTCCATGAAATACCGTCCCGTGGAACCGAGCATACCTCGTCCGACTCAGCGGTCCGTGGAACACGCGTCCCATCTCTTGGAAGAACGTAGTGGCGTCTTTGTGCGGTATCAGAGCTGGTCGCTCCGGCGTTGACTTCGCCAAGTTCGCCACCATGGCTGTCAGCGGGTAATGTCGATTCCCGTAGGAGCTCGAAGCCAGGCAATAGACCCCACACGGCAGCGTGCGAGTACTTACCATCTAGAGAGATGTTCGAACGTGAGCGCGCGCTCAAGGACGGTCTGTGTCACGACGGCTACCACGAGGGAACAAGCAAGTCGAGGTAACGGTGCTCGACGAAACCCGATTCGTCCTTGGCACCCTTTTCCCGAACTGCAAACTCTGCTGGACGTCAGTCACCCGGCTCGCAAAGCATATTGGAAACAACTTACCGGGATGCCAGACATCCTGTGCATCGCCCTTGACCTGGACCAATTGACTCCAAGTAGGTTCTGGTATATATCGAGAATTGCAGGGACGACAACAGACACTGGGAAGTACTCCTTGACGAGGACGTCATCGAGGTTCAGGAAACATTCGATATAGAGGTGATCGTAATCCAATCAGCATACCTGTAGTCGATCGGCAATCCTCGCTTGGTATGCTCCTCTTCCTCGAGCTCGAGAAGTGTTACTTGAACATATGTATGTACACCGTCAGATAGAGAGCACGCATCGGTGACTGGATAGAACTCACGAGAGGAAAGATGTCTGGCGCCCTGAATGTGACTTCGTACAACACCTCGTCGCCTTCTGTGTTATGGGTATACCCAGAAATGGCGTCCTCTGGAACGCCATCCAACCCTTCGCGTGTAAACGTGATGCGACACTATAAACGAGGGAATCAGATCGACGACGCGCGCATAATTAAGTGACGTACGTTCTCCTCGTTAAAGTCTTGCTAGTATGCAAATAAATCGCGCGTACCATTCAATATTCAGCACTCGCATAGGCACGACAATCCCATCACCTACCCTGAACTTCAAACACACCTCAGCTCGTCGTCCTTAAGCCTATTGAGCATCACATTATCCTCCTTCCGCTCAAGGACCAATCTCGCCCGCTTCACATCGAGCAACATCTTATTCCACGAGCCACCTCTGTTTGGCGCTCAACCCGTGCCACGCGCCCGTCTTGCGCAGGTTCGCGGCCGCGGTCACCTTGGCAGCGTACGGATCCTCGCGCATCGATTATTGAACTTGCGCGCGCGTTCCTCGGCTTTCGTGGAGGCGTTTCGGAGGTCCTTATTCGTCGAGACGTTTTGGTAGAAGGCGAGGCGTTGACCAGCTTGGTCTTGGCAGTGTTAGACTTGACGATGCGATACCAGAATATCTCTTGGAAGGAAAAGACAACTGGATGGTTCGGAGATATAGGAAATACATGATGCAGGTGCAAGCCAAGATCCAGTAGCGAAACAATTTCGTTACCTTGGATGTCAGTGAGATGAGAGAACAAAACGAACAGGTCGAGAGATCAAGCTCAAGCTCCAAGTAACAAAGAACAACAGAAAAAGATAAACTACACAGCACTTTGAAGGAACAACTTGAGTGTCTACTCCAACGGTAGGACGTAGATATACATGTAACGAAATACCTCATCCCGAAATCCAAAGCCAACAATGCACGACTACTGCACGTCGATCGCACCAATGCTCGCCATCACCTCACTCAATACGTCTCTGTCTGAATCTGAACCTGGATAAAACTGTCCGTCGCCACGCGTTTGTATAGCCCGCGCTTCTGCGAGGCTAGCAGCAGTGCCCCGAAAGGAATCCGCAGCGCCCTCTCGTCTAGATCAAACAGAGGATCGTCGCTGGAAAAGTCCTCATCGAGCAGGGGACTGATCCACGGATGAACGAGAACAAGACGCTGTACCCGAGGACCCAGATCGACATGTTCATTCAGGTCATCCAGCAAGACGGAGGGCTACTGCCGGCTCGTCTGAACGGAACTACCTTGGCCTTTGCGAGTGCGGGTGTAGCGATGTACGATTTTGTCTGTGCGATTTCCGGGGGAGGGTGCATTCGGCTGCGCCTTTGTTAGACCTAAACACGCTGGAGGAAAACGACGTGCCGCACGTTTCTGTCGCTGTTATGCCTCGCACGGGCCGTGTAGCGCTGAAGATTGCACCTCGATAGATTCGAGGAAATCTTGCGATTAGCTGTTGATGCCGGCGCTGTTCTTCACGACGAGATGAGAGCGGCATTGGCTAAGAGGACACAAGCACTGGTTGCCGCGATCGGCAGCGGAGAAAGAACAGACCATAGGAGGGAGGTTGAGATGGAAGAGCTGCAGTGATGTGATTCCCGAGGCCTGAGTCCTCTACGATACATTTACCCTGGAGACTTATTTTCGTCTGAAACACGCCAGCCACTTCTCTCCGCCATTTCTCTCGACCTTTTTTCCTTCCTCGGTGCTCTGATATACGGCGTCCAGTATTGGACCGCGGCCCTGTTGCCTTAGCTCATGCTCGGTGACACTCTCAAACAACGGAAACGCCTCTATGTGTGTTTTCATCCATTCATGCAAATCGTGCACATCGGTTGTCGTGTAAATGATGCCGCCGGGGCGGAGCACGTAGGCATATTCCGAGGAGGGTGAGGGAAAATCCCGAGTGAGTTGTCTTGGGTCTCGAACCGTACCTCGCCGAGAATCGACGCCGTGAGTCGCACCTCCATGACGATCTGATTCATCTCGGCCGCCTCTTGGGTAGAATGCGGAGGCAGAATTTGGTCGTATACAGTGAGATCGTAGAGGAGGTAGCTTGGGTAGTGCTAACTGGATTTCCAGTCCAAGAAAGAAGCATGACATCATCCGACTGCGTCAGCATGTGCTCGACGAGGCGACGAACTGTACGTTTGCCCTCGCCATATATGATCGGGAGTGAGACGTCAAAGATTCCAGATAATGAGTAAGCGATATCTTCTTCCCGCGTCGTCTGGCGCTTCGAAGCCAGGTACAGCTTCTCCCGCACGCGATCTAGCCCCGGTTCAATTGTAGTAAACTTGGTTGCTCGTTCCATCTCAAGAGCATGATAGGCGATTCTTTGTAATTGAACAGCTTCCGATCGAGATACGGTTTCCAGTCCTCCATGTAAAATTGAGTGAACTTTGAAGCAACAGTCCACCCATGAGTATTTCGTATGCTTTTCCAAAGATCACCTTCTTGCTGCGATTCCGAGAAGAGAGATGAACGATCGTGAGTGCCGCACGACAGTACCACCGAAACATGGCCACCACATATGCTTGTTGGGTGCGATTGTCGGTCTGGTTGACACAACACGTATTACACCCCACCGGAAACGGCGAGATTGGACCACACGTTACAGAAATTGATGAACTTCTCGATTGTGGGGGATTAGGCAGTCCATAGATTGAGATATACTCGACCATCTGGAATATCGCCTCGGCAGGCTGCCACCTGTGCGAGAAGTTGGCCATCCGTCGCCTGCTTTCAGTCAGCTGCTTTTGCTACCGAAAACGTCGAAAACAGAAAACTCACCCATGATCATGAAGGGCCGTTTGGAAAGATTCATTAGGACGTCAGCGAATGGCACCGAATTGACACCGCCCAGTTTTGCATTGATCCTTCAGGTATAAAACGATCAATGAGGTTTGTTAGGGAAAGTCGATACTTACTTCATTGCCAGGTTGTTGCAATACTGATCCGAGCACTTGGCAATTTTGTCGACACGCTGGATAAAGTCAAGGGGACGAAAACGACTGATTGTAGAGTCAGGACTCACAACACATTGGGTGACAACCTAGAAAGAAGTTCATATCCTTGTAGTCTGTGAGACATCGAACCACTTACCCCTTCCAGAACATCCCCATAACGCTTTACCTGATATCGGATCTCTGGAGCAGACGGTGGAAGGATAACCAAGAGCAAGTCAGGCGGAGCATTGTGTGCAGCGCTGGCTTGTCTGGCAGCTTGCATCAATTCCTGGATTTGTAAAATGTGAGACCTGACAACGTGGTCCTGAAACGGTGGAATACGAACTTGGGCCGCATTGTTTCCGGAACCACTGATGTAGACCTGAAGTGGTGCCATTGCTTCAAGAATCTTCACACACATCTACATGCAGCAAAACCGAGAGGACTCACACATTCCTAACAAGATTGAATAATAAGATACTAGGACGATGGGCAACGCATTGCACATACCTAGCTTCCGGCAATTGTCTTGAATCATCCCTACGAACCTCTCATTTCCTTGCCTGCTCCTGGAAGGGTTGGGACTATAGTCAACAACGGCCCAGCAAGCGATGTTCTTTGGCTGGAAGAACTGCTGTCTCACAGCATTCCAAGCTCCAAACTTTGGGGTCTACAAATTACATAAGAAAGAATGATGCGCGTTCTCCAAAAATATATATACCAATACTGAATTGCCCTTGTAGTGTATGGGGGGAGTTGGAAGAACTTTGCCATCGATCATGGTGGGTGAGGAAGACACCACCATTCCAGCATCGATGACGAAAGGTGAAGACGCATAGTCCAATGCCTAATGAGATATCCAAACATCAGGAAAATATGGTGCGTCGATGAGAATACTTACCCCTCCGTTACCCGCGAGGCCACGGCATATGGCATCAAGCCGGGCTTTGGGTTTATCCGAGGTAAATTCTACCATCCTCTTGGTCAATTCCGGCGGCACCCTACGCGTGAATCGCTGGTTGGGTGCGATCATGCATAGTTCGATGGGCACAATGTTGCCGCCGCCAGTCTTGACACCAATAGATTCGGGGTTTCTAATCGTAATGTTGCATGCCTCTCTAAAATATGTCTGATTCGTAATGCCGGTGAATACGGAGAAGTTGACATGACGTGAAACGAACCTGGACCGTTACCGTCTGCTGGATGCCTTCGCTCTTGTTCCATTCAAACGTTTCCAATCCAGCGCGGGGAACAATTGATTCAATCTTCTTTTTGCCTTTACGATGCGTAAACGTGATGAATATCCCTTTAAAAAACTTTTTGAGCTTCGCGAGTTGCTGCCCATCGCTGATGTTCAGGTCACGAAGGTCACGTGCCCCCAAGAAGCTGAGAGCGACATCCTGCATGCGGCCTTCTTGGTAGCTGGAAGAGGTGGTGAGCAGTTTTCTGGAACTGGGATGGTTGAAGGGGCTTACATGACACCGCAAGATGTATCAACGTTGACCTGCAGCGCTCGGAGAGTGGGACGAACGCTCCTATGCACGGAGCGGTCAACATGCTGCGACCGCCATCAAATTTTGGAAACGGACGTGCTGGTAATAACCTTTGAATATTTCAAGGCCGCCTCCGAGTTGGCTGCTTCCAGCTTCTCTGCAGAAAAATGCTCTCACGTTGTTGGGATATTTACTGGACAATTGCGAACGTCAACGATCAAACCGGATGTCTGCCTCGGAGATTACTCGCAGATTGGGCGCCTGACGGACGATGAGTTGTATCAGGTTTAGCGCAACGGTTGCGCGGGGTGTGAGCTGGGTGGTACCCCCATCAAGAAGGCTTTGTAAATCCCTAGCACGCCATGAATAAATAGCAAGCCAAGTTAGAACATAGCGTACTCGAAGGTGACGGGCGCCGCATCGACGCGCTTAAAAGCGACTTTCATGATGCCGCGCGACTGACCCCCCTCTTTAGGAGGACGGTCCGACATGTTAACTTCAAACTGTCAGATGGAAGTGATCAATATCCCGCACGTTGCCAGATCTTCTGACCGACTTACTGTAGCAGAGTTTCCAAAGGAGAGCACTGTAGAAGCATAAGCGATAGCATCGCTGTCGTAGATGACCTTTGGTGTGAAGATGGCCGGGTGAGAATAGTTCTGAAGCCTCTCGATGACATCTATGCGTCGGCGCCGGGGTTCGTTCCCTGGCCTGTTGAACTTCTCGTCCTCGAAGGCTGGAGAGAGTACGCAAGGTACATCAACGGACATGACACACAACGCCGTGCGCAATGAGCTCGTAGCAACTGACATACTGTACTTGTCACCCAGCCGAAGAAGTGATTGGAATGATCAATGATGGCGCATAGTGTCAGCGTGCGAGAGGAGCTCACCGTCATACTGATAGTAAGGTTTCTTAGGAAGACCTGTGATTTTGAACGAATTGGTGAGAACCTGAATCCGCCGCTGCCCTTGGGGTGGGCCGCCAGGACGAGACATTGGAGAGATGAAGGAAGATTGAGAGGCTAAGAGCGGTCGATTTTATGTAAACTGGCCAGCTGAGATCGATAAGGTGGAAGCAAATCCAGGTGATCGACTTGCGTCCCATGCTGTCACCGATTGAGCGGATACAAACACGATCCGTTACTACTTTTGTGCATGCACGGTAAACGCTAGTATTAAAAAGGACAAGCAACAGACGGTGACCAGCTTGAAACACCCTCCAACGCGAACGAATCGAGTGAAATTGCGTACTCGTCGCCCCTCCAAGCCAAAAGCGCGAGGAAAGGATCCCGGAAGCAGTCGAACGTGGAGCCGTCTTCTGATCCGACAGAGGACGAGCTCGTGACCTTGCAACGTGCGTGTCCCATGCCTGCTTTTTCGTCTCCCCAGCTTTGGTCCATCTCTGATGGTCAGTTAAGCCGATTCACTGGTACTGTGTCCTGTATGTCGGGTGTCCGTAGAATTCCAGGTGATCAATAGCCACATTGACGGACCAGATCATCACATATTCATACAATTTCTCCACCTCTTGCTTGATGCGTTCATGGTTGAGATGATCATAGGTAGTCATTACAGACCGAAGTTTGTCAAAGATCAAGAGTTCTTCAAACGCAGCGGCTGTATTTTGTCATAGAAACGACCAGAGACGGTGTCGAAGAGCACGCGGGGTATGCCACGGATGGTGTCATGAACGACCTTTCGGATAAGTGGCGTCGTGTCGAGGTATCGATTTCGAAGTTCTGTCGAAATGTCATAAATTTGTATTTTCGCGCGAGTGAGATCCAATGGCTCACCGCAAACCTGTGGGTCCACTGAATTCTTCATCGTCGACAACATCATCATCTCGAATGCACTGAATGCCTCCCTGTAGCGGCCCATGCTACGCAATATAAAGTATTTTTTCTCGTAACCTTTGTAGTCTGATGGGTCATGTTCGCTGCGTAGGGACTCCACCGTGCCTCTGAGATCAATATTATCCTTCCCTGAGCGGCAGAGTTCTTAAGAGAATCTGTTTGTGTCGAAAATGTAGTCAGTAATGACATTTAATAGAAGTCGTGAACTCACGGTGTCGCGGTAGTCTGAGGAAAGGATGTCCAAAAGGTGTCGGAAGATGGTTTTATCGTCTGGAGCGACTGCGATATTGTAGTTTGGTGAGATATCCATAGGCGAGACATGACAGGAATTACTAGTAGCAGGCGTTGTGACTGTCACAAGTGACAGGTGTTGGTGGGATGTAGGCTCAGAGCGTCCCAGAGAACGATCGAGGATTCTCCAGAATATGGAAAGGCATTTCACCCACGGAGAATATGCAGTGACTGGGGCCCGTTCGCCGAATGCTATATCCTTTTGCAGTAATGACGCGGCCGTTTATGCTTCTTTTTTTCGAGCACGGACGTCCCGCATTATTCCATACCAGAAGCTGCGATGAACCTGTCGTTTGGTGTCAGTGCGATAAAAGATGCATCGTCTTCTTCAACGCGAATGCACCATTTTGAGAGTGTTGTCCAGGTGGACACCTCGAGACAGTGGATGTCGCATTCGCCAGATAACTTGATGAGGAGAGTCGTTCGTCCACTCCCCGACTCTGTAGTACTACTAATCAGGAAAACTACATCAATCTTATACGTACTTATTTCAACTCGTCGGCACCTTGTTTGTCTTACGGTACTTGTGACGTGAGGTTAAGCAAATAAGCAAATTAAGTCAAATAGTTGATTCAATTTTGTCACGCCTCTGTCGGAGTCAGGCTCCCTACTACCTCTGTTGTGCATTCAACATATTGCCCTCGTTTTCCCTTGTCCTCGCCACTTCCGGCAAACGACGCCGTCTGTCCGTGTGGATGGATGTAGCGGAGTTAAGCAAGGGTCCGAGTCGGCATGAGACTCGGATCGCGGGCGAAAGGGTGGGCGAGGTGATGAGCAGTGAAGGTAGACGAGTGCAGATAGGCCGGCTGGTATGTGATGTAGCAAGTACGGGCAAGAGCGGGCGGCACGGTGTGCAAGATCAATGCAAGATGGCGGGCAAGTAGCAAGGCACTGCGCGTCTGGGCCGTTTCGGTCAATATGTAACGCGTGACAAGGCGTGACGACATCAAACTATTTGACTTAACTTTCTTATGCGACGCGATGTGCTTAGCCTCACGTCATGCATTCATGAGTCGCGTAAGACGAGTAAGGTCCGCACGAGTCGAAATAAGATTCATGTAGTTTTCCTGATTAGTACTTGCGATGTCTCCGAATTGCATCCCTGAGGTGAGAGCTTCAATATTATAATTGTCAACTTGCTTAGCAGAGCTAGTCATATACACGCCCTCGTACACTAGTACTAGTACTAGTACTGTGGCTCGAAACTTCGAGCTCGATTAAATGCAAAGTCACCGTCCAATCTCGACTGTCCTCGTTCTCATGCTCACGCACCGGCTGTAAGCTAGTCAGAAGAGGGTATGTATATACCGGATAGTCAATAGGGACGTGAAACAAAAGAGAAAAAAAGGTATATACATACGAAACGACGGAATGGGATACTTACGAAACGACGGAAAGATCCATGTATTCATAAAGGACAAACAACCGTGTGCCAACACGAAGAAAAACAAGATGCATCTCATCCACGTCAACTCTGTCTCGCAGTCTGCAGCGGCGAGGGGAACCGGAGAAGAACCGGCATCCGTCGGGGGTCGCGGAGATATAGGGAGACCCATGACTGTATCGGTTACTCCTCTTGGACACGTTGATGTTGAGCCCACGGCTGGCAGCGACGTGGGCTGCATGCGACCGCGATGAAAACTCGGCTGAAGCAGGAGTGACTAGGAGGAAGTCCGATTGTTGAGAGGAATTGCTCGAGCGCGTCTGATTGGATCCGCCGTCGCATCGTTCTTTGCTTCAAGATACTGAATACACCGGAAGATGACTGCCGGTAGACGTGCGATCTCGGCGACCTCAAGGGACTCCTTGAAGGGTGTTCCAAACACGGCACGAGGAACAGACAGTGGGAGTGTGTCGACGGTTCCAAAATGATCTCGACTTTGCTTTTTCTCGTCTGTCGCGTGACTCCACTTGGCGCATCCTTGCCGCCGAACTTGTAGCCTACAGGGATGCATCGATGGGGTCCCGTTTATAGGTCCAGGAATCTTTACCTTGCCATTCAGATTACCGCCCCGCAAAGACGGAGAGCCAACATCAGGTGAAGCAGTGCGATCAGGGAACGAGGCTGCTGTAGGCGAACCAGACGCTGCAGCCAAGACAAGGGTGGTATGACTTCCTGTCCCGTTTGGCCTCCCGGGATCGGCCAGAATCGGTACTGAGCTCTTGTGCTGTATGCTCCCCTCATCGCTCGATGTCTGCATAATGCCCGAGCTTAGAGCCCGGTCTGAACGCTACCAATCCCTGTCTGGAAACTTCAAGCGGCGGACTTGAAGGAAAAGAGCCCGAAAACGAAGCCTCTGCGCGGTCCATGAGCTGTTTTGGATACTCTTCGTGAGTTTGATCGGCGTTGACGGTGTACACAGACTTGGTTTGGGCGTACACAATTCGTCGATCGATCGAGAGCCTGGGAAAATCGATGACTGGAAGATCTTGGAATTGTTCGGGTCTTGCGCAAGTTGGGATATGGTGTCTTGAATCGAGCTCAAAGTGGAACGAGGTTGGCCCGACCCAGGGCTCTGCACTTGAGAGATGTTGACCGAAAGGGACTTGGACCAATAGACACTGCAACAGCTGAGTCCTCATTGAAGGTTCCCGTAACATAACGAACAAATATGCTCACCCACCTGTCCCTCCGAGTCTCGGTGTCACTTTCAGCATATAGGACATCTTGTGGGTTAGAGACCCTGGTCCCCTCCTTGCTTCGATAATGGCGAACGCGTGCCGATATTTTTTTTCATCGTAGATACGAGCCTTACGATTCTGCGAGCTTGGGGTTCTGTTGCGTCGATTGGAGCTGCGTTGACGACGATTCATTAAAGGCGGTTCGCGGCCACATAGGTTCGACGTCATACCTTCTGAACGAACGCAGGATCCACGAGATGCTTTTCCGTGCAGGGTGCAAGCTTCCCGATGAGATTAGGATCCTGGAATAACTTTCCAAGTTCCAAGTCGGGCCCTGCCCCGGCGTCCTTGCTTAGACAGTCATCAGCATCAGGCAATAGCTTGGGGCGATCAGTGCTCGAAGCGAACATTGTGCATCCTTCACATCTTGAAGACCCTTGCGAAGAGCGGGGCTGTCCTCGTACGATACCCTTCTCGTAGGCGGAAATAGCCTCGTCAAATCGGCGAGCTCCATGCAAGGTAGCACCCTTCCTCGCATAACCTTTCCCCAAGTCGGGATAGCATGAGAAAGCACTGATGGAAAGGAAACGACCATCAACAGACCTTTTCGGCGTCTTCGAGAGCAGCGCTCCACGATTTCTTGCCGGCCTTTGCCGCACTCCGGTTGGAGTATAGGACGTGATTGGAGGAGTCGATCGCTATAGCTGCCGTGAAGAGCTCAATGGCCTTGTCATAGTCTTTTGATGGTACCGAATGGGTGAACGTGGGACTTACGTCGGCCATGTATGTTGTCTGCTATTTGCACATTCGTTATGACGATGGAACCAACGTGAGCGCTTGAGCACCGCCCGGGCCGCTGTTCGGAGTATTAGGTGGGAGAACAGCGCTTACGTCACAAACACTCACACTTCATAGTATTCGAGGACAAGACCTTGTAAAACAAAGTAATGAGCCTTCCACCACCAAGGTTTTGAGGTAGCCTTCCGCGTGTCCGGCTTGCATTACAGGCTTTTTTGCATCACGTACGACGTCCGAAGTAAGTTCTGAAAGGCGATCAATTCGCATCATATCTCAGAGCACGCGTGACATAGGACTTTCCGCGCCGCAGCCGTACCCACCGTCAAAGACACTGGCAGATGTACTAGACCGTCTTCTCGACGTCCATGACAACCAGACAATGAGAAGCACAGTACGTCCAGTCTATCGAGCGCGTCTTGCGTGACCAAGATTTGGATGGCGCTTAGCGTGGACGGAATATGCGCGTCGAGATCCGGAGGTGCGCCGAAGCTGCCTAGATTGTAGGGGAGATCAGATCAGGCTCGAAGTCGAGAAAGCGAGGACAACCAGACAATGAGAAGCACAGTACGTCCAGTCTATCGAGCACGTCTTGCGTGACCAGAATTTGGATGGCGCTTAGCGTGGACGGAATATGCGCGTCGAGATCCGGAGGTGCACCGAAGCTGCCTAGATTGTAGGGGAGATCAGATCAGGCTCGAAGTCGAGAAAGCGAGCGCTTTGCCGTGATAGACAGGAGTGACGTACACTTGAGCGACGTCCAGTCTATCGAGCACGTCTTGCGTGACCAGGATTTGGATGGCGCTTAGCGTGGACGGAATATGCGCGTCGAGATCCGGAGGTGTGCCGAAGCTGCCTAGACGATAAGCCAGGATTCATTCCCAACAACGTAAAGAAAGAACCAGTGAGGAGACTGAGCGACCAACGAGATATGTAATGCAAACGATTACGATGGACTGATAAAGCCATCGAAGGTTTGTGCAAGATAAAAATTATCAGATCGACGTATCGTCACAGAGATGAAGTCGAAAGTGCTTACCACCGAGAGAGTTGACCGAGACGTGGACGCCAGATTGTACAAGAAGATGAAACCGTAGTCATATAGATACGTACTTGGCGTCAGAGCTTGCGTGAGTAGTGATGGGGTTCGGATGCTGCTACACGCGACAGGAGTATTTCGAAAGATGGCGAGCTGAAGGCGGTTCGGGGATGGAGAGGTGCGCTTCATTGGGACAGCTCAAGTTGAACAAGTTGGAGGGCGACGCGTGTAGGATTGATGGAACGGAGGAGCAGAATCGTCATCGAGAGTGTCTTCAAGAAAAGGTTGTAGCACTTACCCATGCAGACCAGTGGCGACGGAAGCTTCGTCAAGGCACGACCATAGCATTGAGAACTTCGACTCCTTTATGAAGTAGGTTCACTGATCTAGTCGTAGAGCATACCTGTTCCGAGTCGCAAGTCGAGTTGCCGCCGGGAGCAAAACCGGAGTGACTCGTCGGAGTTCGGATGTGACACGTGTGCGTAACATACCATATCGGGGATAGCTACACGAGTCAAGCCAAGTGGACTTTGCAAGATGATGCTAACGGTAAGATCTCTGATACGTCTATTTATTTAATGACAAATGCCACAAGAATCCGTGAATCGACTCGCGCAGAGTGATCCTCCTTCTTCGATTTCGCCGCGCTCAGCCGACGTTCTTAGTAACTGCCAGGATGATCCTCGTCGGATTCCCGTTGCCCGTTATCATCAGATATAGTCCACGATCCCTCAAAAACGTCCTGGAAATAATCATATCAGTACCAAGGTATTCCTGCCGCTGACGAACTTTACCTTGTAGATGCCTAGTATGTGGATTACCGGATGTTGTATCTTCTTGTGTTGCATTGCCGTTTTCGCGAACAACGTTACTAGCTTGTGCGCCGAAATTATGATCGGTTTTTCCATTCGGTCGTAGTACAGGCAACCACCGACTTCACCGAATTGTCGGTATTTATCGTGTTCTGCGTCGTTTGTGGTAAGCGGGAGGTACTTGGCCAAAACGATGTGAACTCTTGTGGCATCGACTTCAGATGAACTTGCCAGTGTTGCGTTGGCAAAAATTGCAATGATTTGCCCAGGAACGCCTTCAACCTCGTTAGACAACCTGAATATAGCATGCGAATTCCGCAGCGAGCGCTCTCTGGGCTGAAATATCATCCCGTCTTTCTCGACTTTATCGCACCAACGGATATCTAAATTGCAGAGTCGCAGTGTTACTTTGTACTTCACCATCAAGCAGAAATTCGCCGTACCTTTTAATGACCTGATGCCCAAGTATCTCATCACCTGGCCCCTTAGCTGCTTGTGCACGTCTGCCTGACTCGATCGACTCGTCTCCGTAGTAAAGTTAACTCTCACAGCTCCAGAATCCCTACCAGTGAATGAGCGTGCATCACTGATGCGTGTGCCCCGCATATTAGACTGAAATGCCTTTTTAAAATTAGGGAGGAGTGTCCCCACTTCATGTGGTACTTGTGAACTCGTCAACAGTGTGTCGAGATTCCCTGCACGGCACACATCGTTCATAAGGGTTAGTTCTAGTTCACCTAGATTGATCACATCAGTATCCGTGAGCCTGAATGTCACCACAAATGCTCACCGAATCGCATGTTGGTTTTCGTTCTCTGAAGGAGATAGTTCATCCGTTCGAATGGCCAAGCTCTCCAAGCATGCACAGGACCAAACCCGAGCAATAGTGACTTGAAATGTAAGCAGAGATGATGAACCGTTTGGACCTTGGATTCCGGGTATAACTCCATCATTCCTTGAAGATACTGCAAGAAATGGTACTCGTATAGATCTGCCAATCTTGCTGAAGTAGAGCGAAGGCTTGCAACGAATATTGCCTGCACGTCCGTCGCCGAGTGGGCCGGCAATGGGGTCTCCGAACCCCCCGAACTCATTACCAGTCCCTCAAGGCAGGCCCTCGATCATTAAGTCCATAAGTATTCCCGACTACCCAGCGGAGGTATCGGCGTCTTTCGGAGCATAATCAGTGCCTACGCGAAGATTTGGCTCGCAAGGTGCTACCCCACTCGTTTACTGTCATACAGAGTACAGATCTCACTTATCATCTCAGTCCGCATCGATGAACGCCGTCTACTGGGCGAAGCGGCAGGTTTGTTTCAGCGATCGCTTTCTCGATTTCGAGCCTGATCTGTTTTCCCCTACTTGAATCTAGGCGCCCCTTCGGATCTCGACGCGCATTTTCTCTCCACGCTATTGTTGACACGATTATCATGCAGGTCTGTTATTCGTTTTGGGTTTTGTCAGCTCGTCAAGTTCATTCTCTCCTCGCGATGCAGAGGTTGGCTGCATCGCTGATCTGGCCGGGGGACATTTTCATAATACCCTCTTCGGGGTCGCAATACGTTCCGCACCAACCCACTCAGTATGAGGGGTCTGTTTTTTTGGTCTCCCATCTATAAGCAGTGCGTCGACCGCAAGCGTAACTATGTCACGCGCGCTCTGAGATATGCGTTCTTGTCATGCGTCACGCGTGACGCGTCAGTCATGGGTGGCTACCCCAATATGGTATGTTATGCCACACACGTTTCCTCGTCTCTCTACCACACGTCCGAACTCGGCCTGAGTTACTTTCCAGTTTTTCGATCTTGCTCCCGGTTCAATCAATCGCATCCGACTCGCAAACATATCTCCTCAAAGATCTACGGCTCTTCTAAATTGAGAGCTGAGAACGAGACAGGTATGTTGTCGGGTATCGCCGACGCAGACTCTAGATGTTGACGTTGACGGTGAATTAGTGTATTTTTAAACGACTCGCGCCCTCTCCCTCTTCCCCTTTCGGAATGGGCACTCAATATACTTCGGTATGGCGTCCCATATACTTCGGTTATTGAAGACATTTGAGGTGAGTCATGCACAACATTCGACCTTGCTCGTTTGCGCTGAAGAGGCTAAAAGATCCCAACGTTGAAGCTAGGGAACGTCATGGGTACACCCTTGGGATGCACCCTCGCGGTCACGCAAACAGCGCGCACTTCGACACGCGCACTTCGACACTGCCCGCTCGACCCCTCACAACGGCAAAGCGCTCGCTTTCTCGACTTCGAGCCTGATCTGATCTCCCCTACAATCTAGGCAGCTTCGGCGCACCTCCGGATCTCGACGCGCATATTCCGTCCACGCTAAGCGCCATCCAAATCCTGGTCACGCAAGACGCGCTCGATAGACTGGACGTACTGTGCTTCTCATTGTCTGGTTGTCGAGAAGACGGTCTCGTACATCTGCCAGTGTCTTTGATGGTGGGTACGGCTGCGGCGCGGAAAGTCACTCCACACAAGGTCGGCAATCACGTCACTAACTATTCACGCAAACTCACGCGCAACCTTGTTCATATGATTTCTGTTCAGTCTTCGTGTGTCTAGCTGTTCTCGTGATACTCGACCGACTAGATGAGGTCGATTCAGATCGCTCGGTCATTGTTCCTGGTGTTGCCCACTTCGGGGTCGCAATACGTTCCGCACCAACCCACTCAGTATGAGGGGTCTGTTCCTTTGGTCTGCCATCTATGCGCAGTGCGTTGACCGCAAGCGGCAGCATAACTATGCCCCGCGTGCTCTGAGATATGATGCGTTGAGCGTCCTTGTCATGCGTCACGCGTGACGCGCTACCCCCAATATGGTATGTTATGCCACACACGTTTCCTCGAGACTCTAGACGTTGACGTTGACGGTGAATTAGTGTGTTTTTAAACGACTCGCGCCCTCTCCCTTTTCCCCTTTCGGAATGGGCACTCAATATACTTCGGTATGGCGTCCCATATACTTCGGTTATTGAAGACATTCGAGGTGAGTCATGCACAACATTCGACCTTGCTCGTTTGTGCTGAAGAGGCTAAAAGATCCCAACGTTGCATGCAGTCGGATCAACAACCTGGTTATAGCCACCCCCGCCTCACGGCAGACCTCGTCCACGCCCCACGGTATAAGGACGCCACGCGACCACACGACCGACGACGACGAATGTGACGCACGTTGTCCACTTCCTCCACGCCGCCAGCGCTCCCTCTCGCAAGGACGTTTCAAGGACGTTTTTGAGGGTTCGTCAGCCATTTCTGAGGGTGTCGGGCTGCCAAGATCGAGAACGTCGGCAGAATTTTCTGCCACGGTTAAAGGACCTCATGCCCGCTTTCATTTTGAGCGTCGTCCAAGTCCAATGGCGGAAAGATGCCCGTACGCAACGGAAGTGCTCGTCGACGGGCAAAGCCTGCGGAGGATCGAACGCTTCGCACCACAGCCGGCATGGAATGAGTACGTGACGGAGAGCAGAGACAAAGACGTCGGGGTGGCGAGGCAGACATTGAATGTATTCTCACACATAACATTTGATTTATTTGATCTCAAGACATTAAATACATTCTTGTGCATAACAGTTGATCTGTTCAACCATAAGACAATGAAGTGTCTTCAGATTGTTTGAAGGAGAAACATGATCAATTAACATCGAGTGTTCTGTAAAAAATCAATCATTATTTTTATAAGGTATTTTGTGGGTGAAAATGCGAAGAGAAAAATTAATGTTATTCAAAATGATTAGCAAGTGAATACGAGACTGTGGGACAACAAAACACGAAAAGAACATTATACAGAAAATATACAAATATTGTCAACTGGCAAAACATGCTGCAAGTGAGCCTATCGGAAGAGTGGCACAGCAAAGTTCCGACTTGGTGAATTGGGTGTGGTCGCGTCGGAAACAGCCGAAGCAGAGTCTAATCCCCGACTCCCACTAAAAGTGGGAGTCACTACACGACCAGTTGGGAAAGTGGCACCGCAAGCAAATATTCTGGGTTCAAAAACGGCGATTCAATCATTCAATCATTGGCCGTGTACGACGGCCCCTTGTTTCGTCACGAGCATGCGTGACTCATGCAACTCAACCTTTGCGACCAAGACAAGACTGGGAATTAGTCCATCACCAGATCCTGTGGTACAACACGTTTCGCCCAGGCACCTCCATAATGGTGCGGGCCAAACTCCATACGTTTGTGTGGGGAAATCGTTGCGTACTCCAGGTGACCAGCTCTCCCTTCGGATATCTTTCACTATGATAAATTTGTCCTCAAATTGACCACGTTGTGGGATATAACTTCAGTGTGCTTGAGCAATCTGGGAAGCGGACTCGGAGTCGAGGACTTGGCGTGACATCAACGTTCACGTCACATCTGCTAGTAAGCGACAGCGAGATACAATATTAATGATTCTTTTTTCAGCGGCGCATGTTCCTGTCCGCAAATTGGTACGCAGTTTTTTTCTATGGATCACCCAACGTTCCCGAGCTCAGCCAGCGGGTCTTTTCAGGTACATAGTACTTATCTCTTGTTCCCAAGTAATGGCTCGGATGCCGTTCCGACGAACTTCCGAACTGCCCTGATTTAGTCCAGAGATATTTCAATGACCTGCCAAAGATATTTGGCGGTGTTACATAAGAGTGTTGATGGTGTGTGATCAATTATTCCCTTTCATCACTCTCTGACGTGACTGAACCCAGGAACGAAACGAGATAAAGTATATCTCATTAATTGCTGTCGCGTCTCTCGTCAACGCAGTGCCCCCGTGCCAACCACCGAGGTGTATGGGACACAAATGCCTACTGTGCGTCTATCTCTACTGTGAATTATTTTTGACCCATAACCTGTGCCTCTGCTACTGCGAGGACTCGAAGTTCCAAATCATGAAATACGACGGCAAATCGTAGATTCGTAGAGATGTTCTCAAATAACATCGACACCTTATCACGGACGACAAACTATTGTCGATGTACGCTTCAAGCCTTCAACACTCGTGATCGCCATTCTGAAAAATTGCATATGCCAGAGCACGTGAGCGACGAGAATCTACATTATATTCCATCACTCATGCGATACGACGTACAGAAGGTTCGTATGGCAGCGTTAAAGCACCTGCGGCTGTTGCCCGGTGCAGTACGCTACGACCTGCTTCACCCGTACAAGTTCCAAGTTTTGAAGGAACTCGCAGAGGCATTGGATGATCCAAAAAGAGCAATGCGAAAAGAGGCAGTGGACGCTTGGTCTCCTTTTGAATTGTACTAACGATCCGACTTCAATTGATAGGACAAAATGGTGAGCCTTCCAACGTTGACGCCAGTGGATCAATTGACTAGCAATTTGGTAGGTATAAATGCAACGTTTATGCCATTGCTCAAATCTACGAGACGAATGGAGTAAGTGACAGATTGGCAGGACAAGCGGTAAATGTAGAGGCAGCCTATCATCATGTAACCTGCTCGCGGGGCAACTTGTAGATCTACTTGAATCTTCTCGTTTACTAGGTCATCGATCATCACTCGCACCAGATAATCGGCGTGGCTGACGCGCATAATTCTCCCAATGATTCAGTAAATTCACAAAGTCCCTTTCGGGCTTTTTGGCGGCTTTTCGTAATGTCAACGTCACGAATTACATAAATCACAAAAGCGCAAAAGCGCCGAAAATCACACTCAATTTGAGCCCAGTTTCGAGCGTGCCTGCCTCTTGATGATCGATGAGAAGCCACCTGATTGCGCTGGCAGCTGAATACAGTATGCTCCTTCCTCGACTCATCTAGATAATGCGCCGTTAATGTTCCAAGGGGTTATCCCCTCTGGAATCTCTATGATTACATTGTTGATCGTCTGAACTTGTGAATCCTCGCCGCTCGTCTACACGGACCTTTTGCGCGTCGCTGCCACAGACCACGGGATGTATCTCTAGTGTCACACGTACTTTCGCCGCACCGTCGACCTCGGCACCGCCTGCTTCGTCACGATGTCACATCACGCTTTTCAGCCATCGCTATAGAAATCATTATTCAAACCACCGAGATCGTCGCATTTGTTAGACATAGACTTCTTTTCATTCGGCCGCTATTTCAACCCAGCCGCTATCATTTCATTGTTTCTTCCACTTCTTTTCCTCTTTCACATTCAAGTTGCTCGTTTATCAAACTTACATAACCTCGCATGTTAAAGTACGCGCGTCTCGAGTCATTTTCCCTCAGCGCTCTTTCACCTTCCGTGATCGCTGAGCTCGTGATTATCTAGACTCGCACAGCATTCGGTTCGACGAGCTAATGACGTCGACCCTCCTCGAGGCCTCAGAGAGAGTGGAAGAAGAAGTTGGGCGAGAGTCCCATTATGATGGAACATACTCTTTGTTTTTTTCCCAGTGCTGTTTCGGAGGGCACCGAAATCCTAATACATGTCGTCAGAGTACGTCATCCCGACAGTTCTCCAAAGTGCGACTTGCGGGGACCGTCGAGGCTTTACATAAACAGGTCGAGGTGATATGATTGTTGGGATGTCTGCCGTACTACGCGTACGCATTCACAACACCGCTAAGATGATGTGAGCAGACGCGTGCTCCTTCGATGTGGACGCCTCAAGGCTTGACGTACTGGGACATGCGGCAGATCGCTGTCCTGCAGTCCCGCGGTTGATCTTATGAATCGCCTCCCCACGTTCGTCGTCGTCGATCTTTGCTATGCGGCCAGTGGGTGTGAAGTTGTGAACACTTCTGCCCCCCACGGTTGTCACTTGCGAAATTCGTCGCACATCATGATCGTACACATCATTGGGTTCATCGTGGGAGGTCTCTCTCTCTTTCTCCAAGTTGCTTGGCGAGCTGGGCAGCGCGGGAGTAAGCTTTGTATGTTCATAACTCATTCGAAACTTGGCGCTGAATTTCTCTCTAAGTAAGGGATCGGGCCCATCGGTTTTCACCGGTCATGAATGCATGTCGTGATCACACATGTCCGTGAATGGATGCCTGTTCGAGATCGGCTCCGTGGGACGGGTTCTGGCTCGCGGTTAACGTTGATCCGCAGTTTCTCACATTCGTTCATCCACCTTGCTACGTAACGACAGGTGGTGCGGGTGAAGCGCTGACTTACCGACTTCCCGTGACCTACGCGAGTCCATCTTAGTTTTTCTTATATTATTGAGCTCGAAATTTGTTTTTACGCTCATTGCATACATTACTTAGGCATCTAGTTTTAATCGCCGCCTGAAAATAGCGTGATTATGTTGTCTCTTCGACATGAGACTTTGTTGATCACTCGATCTTTAGACCGAACATCGCAATCCCGAAGGTCGCACTTATTGGTTTAACACGACAAGTCGTGAAAGCGTTTGGGAGAAGTCAGACGGTAAGCACCGATCATATCATTGGTCAACTACCATCTCAACTGTATCGCAGACCTTAACTCTTTTCGAGGTTGAAGTTTTCATGCTTGGGGCCGTGATTTTTTATGTCTATATCGCAGCATTCAAAATGGAAGGAATACTTCTCGGGCGGAAGGAAATATTATTATCACGTACGTCCCATTCGTCTATCTCCTCCTTTCGACTCGACATTCAACTATATACTTGTTTAGACTGAAACCAAAGAGTATAAGTGGGATTTGCCAGACGAACTCCTTTTGCTTCTGGAGAAGGTCGAGAAGGAGGCTCAGGGTAGCCAGCTCGTGCTGGCCAGTAGCGTGTAAGGCTGTTCTTTATTGGCTTGTGTAATGATTTCTTCTAGTCCCGCAGCGGCGCCCCCTGCCGCCCAGAATGCCACTGACCCTACTACCCGGACCTCAGCGAACGCGCAAACGGCACGAATGGCACAGTTGCTCTCCCCGGTTCGGCCCTTCCCTTTTCTTCGGGAAGGATTCTTTCCGCACAATCAAACCTCCCCACTGATCCCACACAACGGCTTTGTACCTTTTGAAGAGGGTGAGAAGGCGTTCATGCATTCGTTAAGGAAAGCTGGCGTTGACGGAGATTGGAGCTGGACCAAACTATGAGGGCTATCATCACTGATTCTTTGTCGAAAGCGCTGAATCACTCGCCGAGGAAAAAGCAGCTTAGCAAAAGGTCAGTAGTCCTTCTCTCTTTCCAGTTTCATTCCCCGTATCATTGCCTCTCATCGAGCGGGTGCTAACGATTGTAGGATCACAGTTTACTGATGGACTGCGTGCGAAAGAGGAAGCAGAGAGAAGCCCGATTGTCCAAGCTACGTCCTGCAGTAAGGAATATGCTTAAAGGTAAACCCAACGTCTTTCAGTACACAAGATTTGCCACAGCTGACACTCTTTTCTCACAACATCCGATGTGGTAGCATGCAAAGATCGAAGCAGAGAGATAACTTGTATTCGAAGAATATGTCGCGCAGAACTCAAACAACGTGAAGTGCGTGTCCGTTTATGTCATTGCCACATCCTTCTTTGCCGATTGTGTGGTGTTAATTCCCGAATCTAGCAAGAAACCAGGGCAGCTCGAGTACATTGTGACCCTTTTCAAAGAGCTAGGCGTCGATATACTTACGCGATGGCGCAAAGCTCACGAACTAGTTGTCGAGTCAGATGAATGGAAGGATGATGATGAATTGCGAAAGCTCCCTGCGCTGTACATACTACTGGCGTTCGAGGACCACAGTAGAGTCAAAGAACGTGAGTTTGCAGAACAAATGCGGCGTGCGCAAGCGGAAAAGATCCTACAGAGAGGAAAGCGCGCGAAGCGTTCAAGGTGAATGACATGGTTATTATTTGTAGTGACAATCCGTTCTAACCCATGGCACTCCCTCGCAGAATTGGTTGATGCAGGAAAGATCAAGGCGCGCGCCAAGTAGCCTAACGCCACATCAACCACCCATCCAACGATCATCGACACCAGACCCAACTCAACCTGTTGGGAGTACTATAAGATACATCGTTAGCCTCTTGTCACTTTGGCTGGGCATCATGGCTCATTGATTCAAGGTGAACTTAGTCAATTGCGGTTTCAGGCGCACGCAAGATTGCACTCCGGTTCATAGTCCCCCGCAAACAGAGTAGTCGATACACAAATCACTACGGACTTGCGAGAATACAACAGAGCGATATAAACACGGCTATTTACTGTAAATCCACAAAAAATTCTTCATCATACGATTCTACATGGGACGCCAAATGTGGATCTTGGAAATTTTCATTCTTAATAGGTGTATGGGATGGACGAAAGTATTACTCACTGATACCGCGGTTTCGAGCCTTTCGACGTGGATAATGTCGCGAGCCGATGTGCAGTGAATAAAGAGGTTGCCCGGAGTGGCGAATACTGTCCGACCACTGTCCGACATTGGCGTTTG
Source organism: Leccinum ochraceum (assembly GCA_038091835.1). Taxonomy (NCBI): domain Eukaryota; kingdom Fungi; phylum Basidiomycota; class Agaricomycetes; order Boletales; family Boletaceae; genus Leccinum; species Leccinum ochraceum. The sequence continues at coordinate 35,146 of JBBPPE010000036.1, forward strand.
CCGCTGCAAGAGCCTTTTTAAAATGTTGAACTTTCATGCGATTGAGGCGCGTGCGAGACACGTGTTCTATCACTTGAGAGGAAGCAAGATGCATATACGCATGCAGAACCGCCCGCTTTGCACGGGCAACCTCCAAGTGAAGGTATGGCGCAGAAGGGTCGGTCATATAGCTTAAAGGCTGTAACATAATAAAAAAACGACTACTATATCTGACAGCTACTGACCGTCAATTCGAGGGGATCTTCCTGCATTTCGTCACCAACTGAGTGAATATGTGCACTGCCAATATCAACTAAGCTGCGTGAAGGCGTCGAGTGTTGCAGAATGGCTACACTAGAAGCTGAGGAAGCTCCGGATACGTTGGCCACAGTGGGAACCCGGAAACCCATCGGTGTTGATGAAGTGATAGTGGAAGGAGGAAGAGGAGAAGGGGAGGACGAGGACGAGGACGAGGAGACGGTAACGACGTCTGCTAGGTTTCGAGACATGGCAAGACTTTACAGGCGGCTCCATCAGTTACTATATAATGGAGGGTTTCACACGCGAAAGTGACCCAATCATCATGCCCCGCTGCCCTAGTTGTAGCAAAATCCTTTCCTCTGACAACGCAGTCCTCCGACATATGAACCAACCAGCCTCTCGCTGCTTCGGTTGGGTCGATAATCTAGTCCAGATAGGTGAAACCCTTCAAGAAGGAGAAACCAACTTGGGGGAAAACGTCCGTAACAACGCATCACCCCACAGGCCGACGGCTGAGACAGATGGAGACTGGATGGCTCCGGATAACATGGATGTAGATCAGCCTGAAGACCTTCATGACCCTTCCATTGAGTATTTTCCTGGGGCCGCTACAATATTCTCACACCAACAGAGTTCTTTTCTCGAGCGGTTCGACCAGGATCGATTTTCGAACGAGCGTCGAACGAACCTTTACTATCCGTTTGCGTCCCGTGCGGACTGGGAGCTCGGTCTTTGGCTTACGAGATCCGGCCTGAGCATGGCTGCCATCGACAGCTTTCTCTCTCTTGAATTGGTAGGTTTTTTTGTCGTATGATCCGTCGTATCTGTAACGGATCATCAAATATTTAGGTGAAGACTCTGCGACTTTCATTTCGAACAGCACAGCAGCTCCGCGGTCTGGCAGAACTCCTCCCCAGCGGTCCTGAATGGGAATGTCGCATCCTATCTACCAAGGTACCTACGAAGTCACCGGTGAGACTATTTTACCGCGACCCGCTCAAATGCCTGGAGGCGCTGTTTAATCATCCTCTGTTTCACAATAAACTTGACCTTGTTCCCCGCCGCGTTTACCGCACTGCTGAACGGCTCGTTCGTGTGTACACCGAGTGGATGACCGGGAATGCCGCATGGGAGATGCAGGTAAGTAAAGTTTTACACTATTACGTCGAATGCTGAAACTAAACATTTGCTAGGCTAGGTTACCTTCTGGAGCCACCCTCCTCGGAGTCATTCTGTCGTCCGACAAAACGAATGTCTCCGCGCTCGTTGGCGATCGATGCGCCCATCCCCTTCTGCTGGGCCTGGCAAATATTCACATGGCGACTCGTCTTAAGTCGTCTTCTGATGCGTTCCTCCTGACCGCACTTCTCCCGATTGCAAAATTTATTCACAAATCTAGGCGAATGCGTAGTCTTTTGGCTGATAGGATCATACATGAATCACTGGACATCATTCTGCAACCGCTCAAAGATGCAGCGCGTTTTGGCATAATGATGAATGATCCTGTAGGGAACCTTCGGTTTTGTTTCACGCCTCTCGCGTCATACATTGTCGACACGCCGGAAGCCTGCATGCTTTCGGGGGTAGGGGGGAAAACATCTCCCGTTACCACTGCGATGTACAGGCAGTTCGGCGATCCACATCAACACCCCTTGCGTACGAAACACCATACCTTAAACCAACTCCGGCAGATCCGAGTTCATCCCGACGATCTCGAGGAGTACTTTGCCGCGGCACAAGACTTCCGTCTAAACGGAGTTGCATCCCCGTTCTTCCGTGACTGGGTCATGGCGAATCCTTCAAGATTTTTGACTCCGGAACCTCTCCATGGTTGGCATAAGAAGTTCTGGGACCATTCCGTTCGATGGGCAATCAACATTGTCGGGGCCGAAGAACTCGACTTTCGGTTTTCGGTTCTCCAGCCCTCCGTCGGGTTTCGACACTTTGGAGAGGGGATCTCGCACCTCAAGAAGGTCACTGGAAGAACCCAGCGGGACGTTCAAAGGTGTCTTATCGCAGTAGTGGCTGGCTCGGCGCCTTCAGGTGTGGTCATAGCGATTCGTGCCTTGCTCGATTTCTGCTACCTTGCGCAGGCTCCGGAGCTTGATGACGACGACTGTGACTCATTACGGCTATCGTTACAGACCTTCCACGACTCCAAATCGCATGTGGTCAAGGCTGGAGGCCGAAGAGGAAAGAAGAAAGTTCTCACAAATTGGTACATACCGAAGCTGGAGCTACTGCAAAACGTTGTTCCCTCCGTTCGGGATTCTGGCGTGCCATCGCAGTGGACTGCAGACGTAACGGAGCATGCCCATATACTGCTGATCAAGAACCCTGCTCGCAGCAGCAACAATGTTGATATGGATCCGCAAATCTGCCGGTATCTCGACCGCCACGAGAAGTGCTCGAGATTCGAGCTTGCAACTTCTCTACGAGAGGTTCAGGATATTGCTACAGACAGGAGGGATATCAACGACGGCGATCGCACTGATGCATCAGATGATAGTTTTGAGGGAGATGCTGGTCGACTCTTCCAGTCTGTTGTGCGACTCGGTCAGCCGAAACGATCGCCTACAAACTATTTCAGCAAGGCGCGTGCCTTGTCAGTTTCGTCTCTCCATCCTGCTCCCTTTCCGCCTCGTACTCTCATTGGTGGATGTACAGCAATCAATCTCGCCAGGGACCCCAAGACAAATAGAGATTCTATTGATGATATCGCCATAAAGTTTCAAATCCCTGATCTTCGCGCCGCGCTCGGTGACTACGTTCAGCGTGAAACATCGAAACAACCTCACTTGGTCAGTGGGGCCCGCTCGTCAGCCCGCAACTGTCATCTCCCCTTTACTCAACTATCCGTTTGGCATACGGTCCGGCTTCAACCAACACCTGTCTACTCGGGTTGTGAAGTCAATCCCGCACAAACTGTGACAGCTTCTCCACCTTGCACGACTTGGAAACACGGTCGCTTTGACGCGGTCATTCTAAATGTTGATTCTGAGAAAGACTGGCCCCATTCTGGGCTTTCAGGTGAGCTAGTATTTCCGAATTTGAACTCTTCTCACATATTCGCACTCTCGAATAGGCCACTTGGTAGGGGAATTGCGACTTATTTTCCGCCCTGTGCCCCCCCATGGTCAGAGACCATGGTGGTCTAGAAATTTTCTTGTCTACGTACGTCGATTTGATATCGTCTCTCAAGGTACCAACCGATTTGATCCGACGACATCCATGCATGTCCTCCGACGGGCAAAGAGGACGAATGGGGAATATTTTGGTGATATCATTCCACTCAATCGTCTTCGTTCTGCAGCGAATATAATCCCACGGTTCGGCAAGGCCGCGAATAAGCGCCTCTCGTCCACCAATAGTCGCGCGTTATCTGAAGACTTCTTGCTGAACAAATATTGGGATAAAGAGACGTTTTTTGCACTTTATAATGAGTCGAAGTAGTCAGCAGAACATATGTGTTACAATGTATGTCAGAGCACCGAGGAAGGAAAAAAGGTCGAGAGAAATGGCGGAGAGAAGTGGCTGGCGTGTTTCAGACGAAAATAAGTCTCCAGGGTAAATGTATCGTAGAGGACTCAGGCCTCGGGAATCACATCA